>VDFB02103495.1:0-10376 GCA_007258455.2 Sequoia sempervirens | reverse complement strand
CTCTAAGTCCTATCAGCCTTTTAAATGCCTTTTAATGCATTTTAACTTCTTAAAAATTTCCTCTAACATGTGTGTTCCTCCCTCTCACCTTCTGGCGTGTCCTTCTTTGTATCCTACCAACACATTTAAACTCAAGCAAACCTGTAATACAATCTTTTGCTCGGTTGGCCTAGTGCCCTCGCTTTCACTCGCCATGTTTCGTCTATTTCAAACAAACCATGCTAACCTATTAATTTTCCTTCATACTAGAGCTATGACATGGGTCTTGTCTTCTCACCTAGGCACACTCTCCACTTTTCCAAATCTGTATTTTATCACTTGATTTTTGATGCCCCTTGACATTCTTCCTCCGTGTTTTCAATAATGTCTCTTTAAATTCTCTTTGTAACTATTCAAACCCCCCGTTGCTTTTGGTTTTCGTAATTTTTAATCTCAACTTTTTTCATTTAAGCTCTCATTAAGAAGTCTTGAATTTGAATAAGTTGGCACTTTATTATACAAAGGAACTGATCAAAAGATGAAACTTTTATATTCAACTTTTTTCTATCAACCATCAAATCAAATGGAACTTCCCATGGAGGAAAGAAAATGAAAAAAAAATAGTAAAATCAAATTGAAATATTTTTTGTTGATGTTGATTGCTTGTTGACCCGGGATGCTCCTACATCAGACATGTCGAGTAAGAAAAATTGTGAGCATAAGCTCACAAAGGTGGAGTAAGGTGATAGAGTCACCCTTCAAGATTGCAACAATCTCTAGGGAACTTTGTCACTGAAGGCCCGACCTCCTCCACCAAATAGCCTGACCTCCTCTTCCAAATACTCTTCCTCTTCTCTCCATTCCCTCCTTTGGCACGTCTCTATAACAACTCTTCCCTTGCAACCTCCATGTTGGAATCATACCACAATCTCATGAAGATTCCACTTCATCTGCTATAATTTGTCACTTCCTCAACACTTTTGTCTGCAGTTCCTGCTCTCAACCGTTCAGGACTTTGCACACCTGCAATGATACTTTTGAGATTTTCTCCTACTTACAATTCTATGTTTTCCAACCTTCAACCACTCGTGACTCCACACACCTACAGTGATACTTTTGAGCTCCTCAATTGTGCTTCCACTATCCATATGTTTTTTCACAAGCTACCCCACGTTCAACAATCTACTTGTGCCCCCAAAACCTCTAGTCACTTTCCTCTCCACCTACAAGTCCTGGTACAAAACATCTCTCTCTCAGTGCTCTATCTGCATGCTAAAAACCTCTAGCTCTGATACCAATTGATGATGGAGAAGAAAAAAACTCTCATCTCAAAACTACAAAATTTTAGATTACAAACGACTCAAAAAACAATTAATCCAAAATTGACAATAACTTGTGTCAATTTTAAAAATCAATTACAATTATGCAATAATGTATTCAAACATGAAATCAAATAATTCTATTATTATGAAAATGACATTGCAAATGGTAGGCACCTCCATTGCCTCTCTGATTTCCAACTCTTCATCTCCCTCAACTCATCCACACAATCCCTCCTCTAGTTTACCTACATCTTCAAGAATATTGTCAAGCATGAAAAAATTCCTTTGTAATTTCTTCCACAAAACTCTGCTAATCTACAATGGTATGATTCAACCCTTCTTATGAAGACATCCTCTTTGTTCTTCCTACGTTGTGCCTCCTTTATTTCCATTAGATATCACCCTCCTTTTATTTGCAGATTTCTTTCACACCACAATGTGTTCTAACTTTCAACGTTTATCCAAAATGAAGATGTTATCCTCTTACACTGATGTACCATCCAACTTCCATTTGGGATTTCTATATCCATGCTTCCTTTGTTTGAATACATGCCCTCCAAGATATTAAATCCACATACATTTTTTCATATTCATTTGTAATAATCTTTGTGCTCAAACTTTTAACGCAACCTATCTGACACATCTCCTCTAATGGATTTTTTCATTCAATTAAAAATCAAAACTTATTATTTATTTCCCATATACTTCCCTACTCACCTAGTTGTGGCCCTGCTTCATTAGGCTATGTGACGCCTTCTTTACTAACTCTTTTACCATGCAATTTTTTTTGTTTTCTCATTGCTAATTCACAACACGCCTCAATGGTCTTTTTCCCTCCACGTGGTATACCCTGTCATAGGCCTTCTACGTTCAGTTTCAAAATTTAATTCTACATCCTTCATTAAGTACCATCTTCTATTTGTTGTTTCAATTCTAATTTGTCATAGATTCTTCCTCTTACCAAAAAACTCTTCCTCTTTTCCCCTGTCTAAGTCCTATCGGCCTTTTAACTGCCTTTTAATGCATTTTAACTTCTTAAAATTTTCCTCTAATATGTGTGTTCCTCCCTCTCACCTTCTGATGCATCCTTCTTTGTATCTTTCCAACACATTTAAACTCAAGAAAACCTTGAATACAATATTTTTCTCGGCTGGCCTGGTTCCCTCGCTTTCACTTGCCATGTTTCATCTATTTCAAACAAGCAATGCTAACTTATTAATTTTCCTTCATATTGGAGCTATGGAATGGGTCTTGTCTTCTCACTCAGGCACAATCTTCACTTTTCCAGATCTGCATTTTATCTCTTGATTTTTGATGCCCCTTGACATTCTACCTACATTTTTTGAAGAGTGTCTCTTTATATTCTCTTTGTAACTTTTCAAAATCGTCATTGCTTTTGGTTTTTGTAATTTTTAATCTCGATTTTTTCTATTTTAGCTCTCATTAAGAAGTCTTGAATTTGAATAAATTGGAACTTTATTATATAGAGAAACTGATCAGAAGATGAAACTTGTATATTCAACTTTTTGCTATCAACCATCAAATCAAATAGAACTGCCCACAAAGGAAAGAAAACAAAAACAAAACGACAAAATAAAATCAGAAAAAACAAAAATTATTGATGTTGATTGCCTATTGACCTGAGATGCTTATGCATCAAAAGTTCTCTTACCTTGTCATTATTAACAAGTTCTCTTGCAAATATGAGGTGAAAGATGCTATAGTTAAATGAAAACCTAATATTATCTTTCTTCAAGAAGTTAAACTTAATGACTTGTGGCTTGGTTCTTCTCTATCCAACATATGGAGAGATGCAATTTTTTTCATACATCGCATAGAGAAGGATGTTGGGATATGGTGTTGTACACCATTGTATAATTTGATATATTATAATGTTGTAATTAAATAATTATTTAGTTCTGATGCACCTAGGTGGTGTGGTTAATCACACTAGGTAATTATTTGGGGACCACTTTATGTTGTATTGTAACATTGTATTGTTATTTAATGTGTGGGAGACATGTGATAATAATTTAATATTAGAAAAATATTAATAAAGTGAAAGATTAGTACCCAATATTAAATAAGGGATTAGTGGTTTTGTGTTCACATGGTTTTGTGGCACATGGTTAAGGTTGGTTGGGTGAGTGGGTTGTCATTATTTATTCTTTTTTAGGAGTGCATATGTGAAGCATGGCATGGGATGTGTGGACTCATGCTTGGACACATGAGGATGCATTGAGAGGCTTGATGCTTCAAAGGTATTCATTGTAACTCTTCTATTGCTTTATTGCTAAATAATAGATAGAGTATGGATGCTTTTGGAAGTTGGTTTGTCCCTTTTGAGGGTTTTCCCAGGGTATATCTTGTGTTATCTTGTGGCTTGTCTATTTGATCTATGCACCATGGTTACTTTTATGCATGTTTATCTCTCTTGGGGTTATGTAGGAAATGGATTAAGATTGTGATTGAATGCATTTTTTCCTAACAACTGGTATCAAAGTTTTCATGGTTGATGGGAGGTGTGAGCTTCCACATTTTTGGTTATAACCCTTGTTTGAGTAGATTTGTGCAAAGTTGAATCCATGGGCATGCATGTAATATTTGAGACATTACAAGATATGGAACACATGTTGCAGGTGTTCATTTGCAGATTTGGGCTTTTGGATTGTTAATATTTGTTGGGTTTATTGCAGATTTGAAGCTTTCAAAATATGGGTCAAAAGGGTTTCTTGGATTGAGCTTTCATATGAGGGATTTGTAGAGGAAATTTCATGGATGACCTCTTGAGAGAAAATGTACCTCACCATTGGATCCAAGAGGCCCAAGACATGAAAATGATATAAAAATTGACATATTTTGGAGAAGTTAAAAAAATGCAAAAAAACATTAGCCCTTGCCCAACCATACAACTGTCTAGGGCATCTACAAAATTATATTTAAAAATTAAATTCCTATGCCTAAATTATTTTTTGGAAATATTCAATTAAAATCTTATTGAAAATTTATTTTGAAATTTTTAATTTGTTTTTTATAAAAAAATTAATAAAATATATATTATAGGCTTTGGGGGGATCCACAGACCCCCCAACTCGTACCCTGTGATGGGCAATACTGCAGGGCTAACACCTTGTTGGCAACTACTAGTTGTCATCTGACCAACAAGGTCAGCGGGACCCAATCGAAGCCCTATGACTTAAAATAAAATATTTTAACTACCCTTTACAATTTTAAATCCATTAGTTTAAAATTCTTTTAAAATAATAAAATAAATTTAATTTGTTCATCGGGTTCAAAAGTCTGTCAGACTTCAAAGAATACTTAACTAGATTTTTTGGTGGCATCGAGTCTGGAGGTGTGCATTTTTGAAAAGTAAAAATTTAAATGAATTTAAATCATTTGTGGAATTCACCACTCGGGTACTACCCACTGGCCACTGCCATCGGTGGCTCAGTCTGGGTGCCACAAGCAAGCCCTTTTATAGCCAAATTGGACATTTTTTCAAACTTGCATAACTTTTTCTCGCAAAGTCAATTTTCTCACTTCTTATACTCATTGGAAAGGTGATTTCAATAACTACATAGTGGTATAGGTTTGGTTTCCCGATTTTGTAGTTTTGATCAGTTTTTAAGCTTGGAAGCTAGATGTTCTCCATTTCATAGTTTTGGTCATAACTTTTGCATACAAAATTGGATTTTCAATTTTGAGTAGGCATTGGAGAGCATGGACAATTTACTACACAATGGATTATATTGTTTATTAGTTTTTGCTATAGGAAATGTATGGTACATGTTTGATCACTTATAGGTGCATGAGATTCAAGGTGTGATTGTGTGAGCATTTGGATGAGTCAAGAGGTGAAACCTTGAGGGGGTACATGTTTTTATATGATATTTATGATGGTATAACTCACTAGTAGAATTTGGCAAATAAATGACTACGTGACTAACACTTTTAGTCACAACAACTAAAAATGACTAAAATCTACTAATTTTTTGCAACTCATCTATAAATGAGTAAATAAATGACTAATTTGGTCATTAACTAAAAAATTATTTAGTCACACAAATAAAAATGACTAAATATTTAGTCATTTATTTAGCAAATCATTTAAGGAATCAAGAATCAATAGCCCACAAAAATACTCTAATAAACATACTCTAGAACTTTCGTCAAAATCTTATTTTTAGGTGTAGCCCACCAAAATGGAGTTTTAATTTTAATAAAAATACTCTAAAACCTTCGTTGAAACCTTATTTTCAGGCATAGTCCACCAAAATGGAGAAGTGTTTCAATAAAGAATGACAGAGAATGGTAAGGAGATGTGCCTGATAGGAGGCATAGGATTCTTTGTTGCTTATCTCATTCTTGCTCTGCTCAACAAGGGTTACATTGTTCGCACTATTGTTTGTAATCCAGGTATTTAATTGACATATATTTGCATAATCTCAAATTCCTTCAGATGCTTTTGAAGTATCAATGTATCCTATATAGGGTTTAGAATGTATCCTATATAAGGTTTAGAATGATTTCTTTTAATTTAAAAAAATAAATAACTAATGTATTTTCCTTTGATTAGATAATGTGGAGATCTCCTAAATCTTCCCCAGCTCACTGTCCTCTTTGGCATTGTATTCATTAATCTAGCTTCTAGGGTTTTGCATGTGACATCTTTAATATCTTCATGACAGTGGTTTTTAAATAGATCTCAGTCTTCTCTTTAATCTTTATCATGGTAACCCTTGAGTTCCATAATCCACCTTCAATCTCTTCTAAGAACGTTGTATTAAGATAGACTATATAGTATGCATATAAATCAAGTCCTTCATACCTACTGTTGTTCCAAACCACCACTCACTACCTTGCTTAAATTTTTTCCTCCATAAGCACAATAGCATGTTTTAAAATCATGGTTGTCAGTGATTGACCACTAAGGTCACTACTTTCATCAAGATACAATGAGATTTTTGTCTTCAAACTCAAGGCATTATGCAAGATAACATTGTGAATTTTTTGTTGTGTAGGGTTTGATTTTCTTGCACATTTACTGATTTGCTAATTGCCTTTAGGACTAGATATTGCCCCCTCAGCTACAATCCCAAATAGCTCAATCACTATTACTTGAAGATTCCTTTCATGAGCATCCTTTTATAAAATCAAACTATGCCCTATAGACTACCTACTTTCTTACTACAGGGGACTCACTGTTTCATGGTATTGTGGGTCTTAAGATCCTTCAACCTTATTGTCACTACTTCATAGTCCACAAGGTATTATTCACTATTCTCCCATCTTTGATGAGTCTCAAAACACTGCTCAAACATGTAATCCACTACCTCCATTATACAATGGCTAAGAAGAAATATTGAAATTTTGATTACCACTACATTACTTCATTTGGATAGTCATTCGTTGTTGCATTTTGTTTGTCTAACACTGTCAATAGCATTTGAAAAACCTTTAAGGTCAGCAAGGGGGTAAGGAAACTCACTATTAAAATCTCCACTTTACTATGCAAGGTTTGAGCTTTATTATCTTGTCACTGCTCAACCTCTATTTGATGTCACGCCTCAAGTGACTATCATTCTTCTTACCATAGATTGCATTTACAAATGTCATTGAGCTACATAGTGTGCTTGTTATTGGCTACAATGTTTAAATTGCAAGATTTTGTTATTGTCTACAATGTCTTAGTCTTTTTGGTATTGCAACCTCACTAATCCACTAGAGTTATGGTTTATGTTTCTACAAAGGCCTAGGTTTTGTACCCTAGTCATGCTCTTACCAATTATTTTGTTGGTATTAAAAAAAAACTTAAATCTTGGGTCAGAAAATTAGTTGTCTTGATAGGGTGTGGTATGATCTTGGATTGTATCTTAGAGTGTGTGGGAAGCTTGTGTTTGATCATTAAGGTATGTAAAATTGATCAGAGAAATGTGTCCTATATAACATGGGTCTTGCTTTAATACTTCCCATAATGGTTATTAGTGGATCATATTATTATAGTTTGTGGTAACCTAAGATTCAATTCAAGTATGTAACAAAATTGGTCTGTAGTTTAAGATGTACACTTTTAAGTAACATTCATAAGGTTTAGAAAATCTTGATCACTCTCTAGAATATCCCATTAAACATGGGTTGTGCTTGAATGCACTACATAATTGATATAACACAACCCCTCTGCATATCAACCAGAGTTATAGGCTCTTTACTGCAAAAAGAGGTAATCGCTCTTGGATTATGTTATTATTACATTGTAACTTGTTAAACTTGAGTCAACTTGAATGCACCCAATGATGATTGGCACCTAATTGTGATGACAATGATTAATTTGTACATGAATTGTGCTCATATGAGTGCCTCCATTTCTATCACAACATAACCACATTAAACTTGGGTCACACATGAATGCATCCTATATTTTTTATAGCACAACTGTGCCACATGACCAATAGAGTTATGGATCACATAATTACAGTCACAAGAATTTGTTCCTTAGTTGTGCTCTTATGGTGATTCCATTACCATTACAACATAACCCTTTGGACTTATATTGCTCAAATCCTTACATTGCTTGTTTTCTCTTTGGATGGATGACAATTCAATGGGAGGGATTTTATGCAGGTCATGCTCATATAAGTGCCTTCATCACCATTACACAATAGTACATTGGAATTTCCTTTCTTGAACCTTTACTTCATTTTTTATTGTTAGGTTTTCTTAGTAATTATTCCATTTCCATGTGGCATATTGAAAAAAGAAACCAAGCAAAAAAACATTCTATTTTTAGTTAAATCCCACTAACATACTTTTGGAATAAATTTTTGACTGCATTACTTCGAGTGTGAAGAATTTTATTTTCTGCTTATAATACATTCATTGAGAGCTACAGTAGAAATCTTCTTATGTTGAAACTCGTCCTATAAACTTTCTTTACGCTACATTTAGGAGGCTTCATGTATTTTTTGTGATTTATACAACTTTTGTTTTGATAGTAAATGGCATCAGATTCTTTCTGAAATTGAAATGATTTATTAATTATGCTTTTATGATGATTAAATGTTTTATTTAGAAGGGGTTAATATGTGACATTTTTATGTGCAGGAAGAATAGATTGTGATGAAACATTCGGGTATAGATGGTTCAGGAAAACTTGGATTGCTATCAATGACATAATCAGGTTGGAGAGTACTTTCAACTGATCTAAAACATTTTTGGGTGTTTTCGCTTGGAAGCAAAACTTGAGTATAGGAATACAAATATTGGTGGACAGAGAAAATCATAAATCTACTTATCCAATTTTTGATCAAATTTGAGGTCATGAATATCAAACAAAGAAAGTTCCTACATTTTAAAGACAAAATCATAAATCTGTTGGTCCAATTGGAGATCCAATTTAAGGTCATGAAGCTCCAACAAAGAAAGTTCCTACATTCTAAAGATAAAATCATATATATGCTTGGTCCAATTTGAGGTCCAATTGTAAGGATTTTTCTTTTTAATTATACTTTTTGATATTTGGCTTGATACATATTGTCTATGCTTCCAAATTTTCATGTATGTCTAGAAGGGCACTTGTAACTACAATATATGACAAAAAACCCCTATTGTTATGCTTTGATGGATGTCCCATGATCAAGATCTATATAAAAAGTTTGCTTTGTATACTGGGTGGTTAGGTGTTCTATAGTGAACTGTACAAGTTTAAGCTTTTCCTTTTGTTGATTTTTAAATAACAGTCTTATCTTTCGACCAAGATTTTTGCTACAATCTCTCTTTTTGGTGTCTTTTTAGTAGTGCTTGATTTATAGATTGCAATTGTTGGCAGCTATGTCGCATCTTGCTTATTTATTTGTGATTTACACCTTAATTGTAGTGCTAAAATCTATATATTTACACCTTATTAATTTTGAATTGGTTTAGTGGTAAGTCTCACATACCCTATTTGCCTAAGTGACTTGAGTTTGATACATGTGTATTTGTTTTGGACAATTTATGGCATTTACATGTTGGAATTATGTTCCTCAAATTCAATGGTGGATCCCCAACTTGGTCATCATCAAGTCAGATTACACCAAGTGAGAGTTCAAGCCTTTACAGCCATCCTGGGACATCTCATGGAGTGAGTGGTGGTTGAGCAATACTTACCGCTACCCTGCAAAGGTGTTAGATTGAGCTTGTGGTAGTGTGGTGTTATCGCCACCCCATAGTGCTTCCATGTTGACTAGTGTGGTATAGTGGTGGTTACCACTACCCTACGGTGATGGTCGAAGGTATCCTATGGTGGTGCGGTATAGTCACCGCCACACCATGATGGTGTACAAGGCTTTGTGCGTTAGAGTGGCAGATACCACCATACCACGACGAGCTAGTTTGTGTATAGTCGTGTAGCGGTGGATGGTGGATAATTGGATGTCTTTGGTGAGATAGTGAGTTATTGATAGTTAAACAGTTAATGATGCAATGGAATCTACAAAGATGGCTATTGTGTACATAGTAATATTTTACTTATTGCTTTTAGTATTTTTATTGTATTCTTTTGTTTTAATCATTTATATATTGGTCTGCTTTATGTTGGATTTGATGACTTGTAATGATTATTTTGTTGGCTTTGAAAAAAATTCCTCATCCAAAGCTCCAATTCACACAGAGGCAGGAAGGACACTTTCAAAGGTTGAGGAGTTGGGACTTACACCCACTGGTTGCATTTTCTTACATATTTGATTTCTTGTTTCATGTGCCTCCAAAAAGGTGCACCAAATCCTTGAATGGGATTAACACAGATTTATTTAGCAGTCAAAAGAGACTAATTCTATATGATTTTGCTTTATAATTCATCCCAATGCTGATAACAATCAATCTTAGCTTTGCAAAACACACAACTTCATTAACTAATAAGTTCTTAAAAAAATGTTAGGGTGCACCCTTCCAAGGGACAAACCTCTACAATGTTAGATTGCAATTCATTTGAAAATTTGGAGAGGTCTATCCCTTGGAAGGGTGCATCCTAACATTTTTTAAAGAACTTATTAGTTAATGATTTTTTGTATTTTGCAAAGCTGAGATTGATCATTA
>VDFB02103494.1:0-68592 GCA_007258455.2 Sequoia sempervirens | reverse complement strand
TATTCCTTCAACTACAAAAGTTGTAGTACTATGTATGAAGCTGCTTCTGCTAGAGTAGTGGCAGGTTGGGTGTCCAACCAATTTCTACTGTGTCCCAACTATAGAAGCCACTCAAGAGGGTACTACTACACCACCACCATTGGTCACAACAAGAGCTGAAGAAGGTCCATCTACTATTCCTTCAACTACAAAAGTTGTAGTATGTGGAGAGGAATGGGCCCCAATAATTGATATAATGGAATCACCTATCCCATCAAACTTTGAGGAAAATCCATTATGTGAAGAAGGAAAAGGGGAATATGAAGAGTATTTTGAGGAGGAGGGTGGAGTAGAGGAAAATAGGTTTCAAGAAGGAAGCCTTTGGAATGATGCTGAAATGAATGATGTCTTAACAAAGGAGGAGAAGAAAGAGATATTAGAAAGTTCTCAAAAGCAAGATGCTGAGGAGCTAGCTCATGAAGAAGAAGAAGTTGCAAAAGCATAAAATAAAGTTGAATAGGAGAAAGCAATAGAAGAAGAAGCTCATGCAAAAGAGCTAGAACAACATAAGGAAGATGAGGAAGAAGCTTTACAGAAGGAATTGGAGATAAATAATTTAGAAGAAATAAAGGATCAAAACAAGAAGATTGAACAAGAAAGGTTGCTGAAAGAAAATGAGGAGGCATTGAAAGAACAAAAGAGAATGGAGATAGAAAGGTCTGAGCAACAAATGGTGGTAACAACTCTCTAGATACTCAACAAATGAAACCTCTGGAAAAGTGCCCCAAGTGCTCCTACATGGTTAAGGCTAAACCTAGAAAAAAGGCAACATGTCCAAGCTCAACAAGTGAGCTGGGATGATATGGTAAAAGAAGTAGAGAAGGTGAAACCTAGGAAGAAATCCAAATCCATTCATTTGACAAAGCTTACTGATGACAGGGACTTGGTGGTAAATATTGAAACTCCCATAGTTGATAAGGATGATAGGGAGTTGCAAGCCTCAGATTATCAAATCAACATTGTTAATTTGGGAAAACAAATGAGGAATCAATAGACAAACCTTATTGATATTGTGGCCACTACAACAAAATCAAGAATGATCAAAGATAAGAAAGCCAAGGATGAGATCAAAGCTCAGGTAAAGCATATGATAAGTTTTTTGAAGGAGCTAACCACATCTACTGCTGAACAACCAACATCAATCGAAATACCTGTATTAATGAGTCGTAAGAAAGTTGATGAGATAAGTGAAATGAAAAGAAAAGATCAAATGATGGATAAATGGGTTGGTGATCTTAAGGAAAAGGTGAAGATCTATTCACTTAGGCCACAAGTGTTATACTTAGGTACATGAGTTTGAAAGAATATGCTTAAAAACTATAGAGAGAAGAAGATAAATATGGGGAATATATGCAGAAGTTGAGGATTTTAAACAAGCTACCTAGGGGAGATATAATTGAGTATGGAATTTTAGAGGATCAAGATTTTAGTTATATTGATAAGTGTATGAACATACTAATTTTCAAATTAGAGATTCTCATGGAACATAGAAGGATTTTGCTTGAAGCTCAGCAAGATATATTTGATCAACCAGATGTGCTTGAAGGAATTGTTGCTGAAATTACCAATAAAGAGGTTACATCAGGGTCTAGATTGGCTTCCCTGCAAGAATTAAAAGATCAATGGAATAGCCACTTGGAGGGGTTAATTAAAAAATGGGATAATGATGAAGGGAATCTTTTGGAAAAAATCATGGAAATAAAGTTCAATATACAAGATGTTGAGAAGGACGTTAGTCGTCTACAGGATATGTATGCTACTACTACTAAGGAATCTAAAAGAGCAATGTTCAAAGTTGAATGGGTTGATGGAACCAAGGAAGAGACCCTAGAGAAAACTTTCAGCAACACTGAAGAGTATTTCAAATAGGTTAAAGCAACTAAGAAATGAAGGAATATTCTATTTTTGAAAAGGAATTTGGTCAAACAGAAGTCAAACTCCAGATCAGTTTTTGACAAGCAGTTAACTTTGGATCAATTTTGACAACATAAGCAGGTGCCACTCTTCACATCAATAGTTTTTGGACAAAGTGAAGACTACAGCTGAATTGAGGCATCCCCTTTTTGTGGATCTAGATGCTCATTTTGTGGATTGAGATTATTTTTGGAGGGAATTTTAGTGTTTCTATTTTTCTATAAGTTTAAAAATTCTCCTCATTGTAAAGGTTGAAAAATTGAAGTTAGATTTGTTGCCTAAGATTAGATACTTTATTTTACAGCTTTTATGCAAATAGTTAGACATTTTTATAGTTTTAAATGCAGATAGTTAAATTTTAGAAGTTTCTTAGTTTAATGATGATGTTAATAGGCAATGGTTTTCTGTACACCAATGTATCTTGTTGTGCATAAACGTTTCTTAAATTGTTTAAAATCAATAGAAGATATCGA
Source organism: Sequoia sempervirens (assembly GCA_007258455.2). NCBI lineage: Eukaryota > Viridiplantae > Streptophyta > Pinopsida > Cupressales > Cupressaceae > Sequoia > Sequoia sempervirens. The sequence goes on along the minus strand of VDFB02103494.1, from coordinate 66,166 downwards.
ATTTAAAACCATCTATTGCATTATATGTGGATGTTATTTTGTTATTATTTGTTGATCTACAAAGTTTCTATGGCAAGTTGATAGTGTTCTTTATTGAATTTATTCTAAAAAAAAGAAATGTGAGTACTTTTATTAAATCAACACTATGAATGGGTGTAATTGCATGGTTATTCATGAGTTATTCCATTTATTAGTTTAGCATTTACTAAAAATGCTTGTTACAGAAGTTGTATGTCTGAATTCGGGAGAATGTTTGTTCACATTTTTGTTCTAAAAACTAATGATCTATCTTTTTCTATTGATTTAAAACCCCTGTTAGGGTATTTCGAAATGGTTTGTTTGTTACCCTATTTACCAACAAAGGCCCCTTGAACATTATGGTCATATTAACCATTGACTGATTTAGCACAGTTGAGAATCAATTACTGATACCTTAGAAGATAGTTGATTTAATATTAGTTATATTTTTTAGGAGAAATGGATAGAAATATTTTTCTTGAAATTTTCTATGTTATTTTGACCATCAACACTTCTTTTCCATTAATGATTTGTAAATATCACTAGGATGCCTCTCCTCATATTTCTCCCATGTTGAGCTCTTGGTGTATTCAACTTAAAAACCATTTCACATTATCTTTTACTCCTTTTTGACAATCATCTATCACTAAATATTTATGTTTCATATTTGCTTGACCTTCAGCTTTAGTAACACCATTCTCTTCTACTTAATGAATTTCTAATTTATATCTATCAATTTCGTTAAGTTTTGAAATTGATACAATTTCTTCATTTTTCATCACTTTTTCAGAACTTGTTAAACTAAAATAGCTTCCTAGAGTATTTAAAATTACCCTAAACATCTGCCTCTTTCAAGGGGTCATGCATTATCTACTGGATTTCTTTCCTTTCAATTATCATGAAAATTTTCATAGATCTACCCTTAAAATATGGGATTGAACTTAAGACCATCACAATGTTGAAGACTATCCTTCATAAATGAGTATCTAATGAGAGACCATGACTCATTAAGGTGCATACCAACTCCAAACAACATTCCTAAAACCTCATCTATACTTACATGTGTTAGAACACAATGAACTATTGAGAGGGGGGTGAATCAGTAGTTATAATAACTTTTAGACTTGAAAACCTATTTGTAGATTCAATCTTATAAACTAGATGTGCAGATTGAAATATAAACTAATATAACAATCACATGCATGTAAAGCAATAACTCATAACACTAGATATATGTGGAAAAACCATGATGGGGAAAACCGTGGTGAAAAATGCTGCTAGGATCTACCGTCCTAATCTAGCCTCACATGCATCAAAGTTTAGTTACAAGTTTTAAGGGCTACAACCCCAAGGAAGCTTCAACTCCCTATTTTAGAAGCAACAACTTCAAGGATGCTACAACACCCTTTTTGAGCTATAACTCAGTGCAAATGGAGGCTACAACCTCTTTCAAAATTACAAGTTCAAATGTGCATATAAGTGGTTCTACATAAACCTAAGATGCATCAATACATGCAATATAATGTTTCACTTATTGCAACTTACATTCTATTGCTGTAGCTACACTCTTAGCAACACATGCTTTTGTTCTGCTCCCTTTCTCTACTCTGCACTCTCTTCTCTGTTCTGCACTTTCTGCTCTACAACCTTCTTAGTTGTACTTCTCTCTTTTCAACACACACTGCACTTATAGACATCTCCCTTTCCTTCTACAACACACTTCAATTCATAAAAAAAATTCCCCTAATTATCTATCTTTTTCACCAATGTACAATTATTACCTTGGGATCCACTTCATCATCCAGATCAGCCCCTAGCATCATCTTAGGGTTTCCCTTACTCGTTAGCTTCACCAAAAAGCTTCCAGTTCATCAAGCCACACACCATGATTAAGATAAAAGTTTTATTAGATATCACCATACTCTGCATCAACCCATACAATATTAAATTCAATTTTAGACAAATGTCTTTTGTTCTCCTTGTCGAATCCTAAAATTTGATTGTACATTTAATGCTCTCTTCTGATCCTTTGATCCAATTTTGATCTCAATCACTTCTGCAATCTGTTTCACTACCTAAAAGATAAAATCTTCATTCAATTGGTTGCTGGGTGCAGTTGGCCCAATTAACTCTCTACTCTGTGTCAGTTTCTAGTTAAAACCTTGCTCACACAGACTTAGCCATTTGAGATCATTGCTTTTGAATTATGACTTTTGATATTCTCCTTTCATTCCCTAATCTTGTGATCCTCATTTACTATTGTGTCTTTAAATCCTAACCATTGGATAAATGGTTGTTCAGATCTCCTCCGTTGATCTATCATATCGCTCTGTCAAAGAGATACATACTACAATCCCACTGATATCCATCGGTCTCATCGATGTGAACTACCTCCAAGTGCATAGTACCACATGCCATTTTTCTTCCATTTCATCACCATGTCATTCAAAACACTGATGCGAAATGACATATCAAGAAATAATCAATCACCATCATCCTCTTGGGTCCCACATAGCACCTCATCACTCTGTCAGGGGGACACTATCCCAATTCCTACTGATGCACCTCTGTCTAGTTGATAAAGCTTATTGCTTCATCAGGGGGACGTCCATCATGGTCCTACTGATGTGCCTATGTCATACTGATATCCTTCACTGATGTATGGTCTCTATTGTGAAATTTTTCATCTTAGCTCAAAATTTATGGAGCTGGTTACTTAAAAGTTCATTCTTTATGGTGATGGATTTCAGTTTTACTTCTGTTGGTTTTAACCATTGCAACATTTGAGATATTCAATTTTTTAAAGAAATGCAATGTGTTTTCAAGTTGCCATATATCAATTGCAACATTTAGTGTTGAATGGAATGTAAAAGGTTCTTGATTCATTCACAATGTCTCATTCATTGTTTGTAAAAAATAAATATAGAATTGAAACAAGTACTTTACAAATGCTATAATTGTATTCATTGGAGTAAAAAGGAGAATCAGGTTCCCACACAATCCATGGGAAATAGCTGTGATAGTGTATTAGAGGAAACATTCTACACTACTAAAGATGGAAAAAGAGAAAACACATAAGAAAGAACATGATCATCATTGCTTGTGAGTCTTTGGTTGATTCTAGAATGGTGCACCATCTATTTCCTTCGAGCTCCTGATGAACCTCCAAGAGTTGTAAAAGCTGTTAGAGCTCGGACCATGAACATTCCTATATGAATCATCAAAAATAATGTAGAATGAATCCAATGATACATTGTAGCAAATAAAGATGCAAGAACAAGAAATGTGATAGAATCCAAAGAAGAAACATCATGATATCATATTGTTTCTATCTAACATTTTTTATTTCCATGTGCAGGTATAAGACAAATCATGCTGCTGATCCAGATTGAACATCATAAAGCATGTGGTGTAAAATGGGCTCCCACAAGGGTTGAGACTCGGTATGCTATCCCTCAAGCATTCAAAGAGGGAATAATAAAGAAACATATCCAAAATTCTCAAGAAAAGACATCCATCAGATGAAGTGCATCATAAAGTGCCAAGAGGACTCAAATAGTTGACCATTCAGGATAGTCAACTCTCAAGGTGCAATGAATTCAAAATCATGAGTGACCAGCTCTTCAAGTGCATAACCTCATAATGTGATAGTGAGAAAGCATACATTATTCCTTGTTTATGAATCATCAATTACAACTGAAGCAAATGAAAAGCCCCAGAACATCATAATAGAGTGCTCAATATTGCAAAATTCTCCATGCAATGGTAAGTGCATATCGTCATGTTGTTGTTCAAGAGATAAAAATGCATGAAGAGTACAGAGGAGAGGTTGGCTCCATTAGTGACCAAGTAACAAGTGGCTATAGGTGAGAGGGAATGCTAAACCAAAGTGAAAGACATCATGTATTTGAAGGCCAAATGAAATGTGGAATAGCAACATACATGGACGTAATTTACAAATTTTGAATTTTTTTCTGTATTTTGGAATCATCTGTATGAAAGGAAAAGTTTGATCGCATGATTTAGTGTTACATGGAATTCAAAATGAAGCATAGGATTGTGAAAGAGAAGTGAAATGTGCATGTTTTGAAACATGAGAATTCCTTGTATCCATGGTTAAAATCTACAAATGAAACACTGAGAAGCATATTTGAAGTGAAACAAATTCATTACAGAGAGTATTTCATTCATGTCAAGTGTTGTTGTTCCATTTTGAAATGTAAAATTGAAATATATTCTGAAGTTTCTAGTGAGTGCAATCAAGTAAAAACAAATAGCGTGATAGTGGTATGTAAACAATGCAATCAAAAGATACATTAAGAGGCTTCAAATGCAAGAAAATGGTGGTGTTTTGAGCTCAAATATAGGTGGCAAACGAGCCTAACTGAACTCTCATGGCCATGGCCTGAGATAGTGTCTCCATTCAAGAACCAAACATGAACTTAGGGTTTTGCCATTAAAATGTATAAAAAGTGATAAGTAACAAAGGGTCAAGTGCTTAACAATAAAGAGTGCTTTCAAAATGATGAAATCAAAGCTACAGGCCCGTGGCCAAGAAGGGTTTTGAAAGCCCGGAAAGTGAAAAATTCCACTCAATTTTTTTTTCATTTGAAAAATAAATCATTTGTATATCATGGGCCGAGCCTTATCAAGTTTTCATTTGAAAAAAGGAAGGAGAACACACAGTGTGTCCACGTATAGAGAAATGGACGAGCTCGATAAGCTACCGAGCTTCATATTTTTTACAAAAAAAAGATTTAATAAGCTTTATTTAAGAGGAAAATGCAAGGTAATAAGAGAGAAATGGAGACTTACCCTTCGTATATCTATAGAAGAGCCTCAAAAACTTGTGGCCAAGCTATCACAGGTAGCTCCAACAAAGCCTCCACAAAATGCTTCAAAAAAGTCTCATGGTAGCCACACCACAATGGCAAGAGATGTCGACACAACCAAGGGAAAAACTGCATCATATGTAATGATAGCCACAACCTTTTAAGGCTTTATTTCTCATCAAAAGAGCCAAGGAAAGAATAAAAACATAGTCAAAGACTTACCATCGAATGTGGAGGACCAAATGTATTAAAAAATCGAAGGCAAAAATCTCAATGGTGGTCGCTCCAAAAGATGAAACCCTAATTTTTCCATGGCGGCGCACAAGCAGGGTTTTCTCTTCTCTAAAAGGCCATGATGCAAATGATAGTTGGAATGAGCATTTTGGAGCCCTTTTTGTGTATTAGGGTTTTCCCCATAAAATTGACCTATGTGATTTTTATCACATTAATTTTATTTTTCAATGCTTTACCTTGTTGATATCTCATGTGCCTAGGCTGACATAAGCCTATGGCTTATAAATATTTTCTTTGATTTTTGTAGAAAATCAAACACATAACATGCTTATGGTCCGTTCTAGTGTAGCCCTCTTTCTTACCTTAGAAATTTCATGCCAATTTTCTTTGGAGCCAGGTGATGACCTTAGGTCATTTTTGTTTTCGCCTAAGTGAAGAATGCTATGTATATTTTTATGATTTTTTATATAAAAATCAACCATGTAAAGAGCATTGTATGTAATATGTTGATTTTTTGCAAAATAGGATGCAAAAATCAACATGACTGAAGATCAAAAGAGGCAAATCAAGAGATTTAGAGGCAAAATTAGAAAAATCAGATGTAGTAACCAGGCCTTCTATTTTGTAATTCTGAAAACTACAAGTTCTAAAACACTTGCTAAGCAATGTTTCTATAAATTGCTTATGTTAGTTGTTATTTTAAAATACAGTTAAGATGCACTTTAGTTAACACCAAAACTTTCCATTTTGAGTTCTTGGGTGGATTGAGAGAGAAGGTGACAAACTGAAGTTTCTATTTTCAGTTTCTAGTTGTTTGCACCTATTTTGGAGAGGCTTTTTGGATGGACACCTTGGAAATTGAAAGTTTCCATCTTTGTGGGGTAGTTTGGAGAAAATTTTTGGCACAATTTTCCACACTTTTTCTTGAGCTTGAAAATGTATATTGGCTTGCTTTTTGGAGAAGCAATGAGCTAGATTTTTCTATTTTTGCACTTGATGGTCACTATTGGCTATATATTGGAGAAAAATTGATTTTCTCAGGGTTCACATTTTTAGTTTCTTACTCTCCTATGCATTGTAGAGAGAGTTTTGTAAACTTTTGAATTGAAGTTTGACATCTTTCTCCTTCAGTTTCAATACAAGCAACATAGTTCTCCTTTCTCTTTCCTTATCATACATTTGCAATGATAATTTGATGATTGTTGTGATTCAGAGTTGTGAGTCCTTTTTTTTTTATTGTTGTAAGTGGTGGATAAGGAGTGCATATTAGTTTAGGTTGCATTTTGTGTTCAATTTTCCTTGAACCTGTATGTAAAATACTTTTGAAGTAATTGTCCCAAAGTGAATTGTGAGAACTATTGTTCAAGAAAGATTGCTATGAGTTAATTTTCTTTTAAAATCTCCAAACATTTAGTTGATCATCATTAGCCATAGTTTTCATTTTTTCAATTTCCTCTCTCCCCTTTTCCTTAGAAAATTTATAGTTTAGGTGATCATCTAAAGGGAATCAACCTTGATCTAGAGATTCACTCTATTGCACAGACTTACCCACAAGTCTAGAGCATTTCCATGTTGAGGCAAGATAAACAAGCCTAGCTTGTTTGAGGGTGCAATCCTGATCTCCAATAATTTTTGGCATTCCTGGTGGGACCTAAAAGTCTTATTTTTAGAAGTTTTCATGATTGCAAGTTGTTGTTCGGTATTTGTAGCAATATTTCCAGCCTAAGAGAGGTTTTAAAATATATACTTGGTGACTCCTAACTATGGTTTGATTGCAGATTTGTTGCTGAAAGCTTATGAATAGAATTTAGACTAGATCAAACTTAATACCTTTTGAGTACCTACAGCTCTCCCCACTAAGAAGAAGAGGCTGAACTTCAAGAAGAACTTTTAACCCAACAAGAAGAGCTAAATCCACTCCTCCTGACATTAGTCCCATTATTTCTGTAAGAAGGAGCACAACTCTGGTGTCTCATGCATCGCCAATGGAAAGGAAATTTTCCTTTGTGCCATTCAATGAAGGAAGCCCATTGTTATTGGTGAGGAACAATGATATTCTAGTGGCTACTTTGAAAGGGCTACCGTACTTCACCGGTGAGAACTAGACTACCCTGGTTGAACACATAAGAGATGTAGCTACACTTTTCTCGGTACACAACATAACAAAGGAGAATGTGGCCTTGAGGTTGTTGGCCCTACTTGACTAAAAGGAAAAGCTCTACAATGGTTTAGGGTGTTGCCAACTAACTCAGTAGCCACTTGGGACTAGCTCAAGGATGGTCTACATAGGCAGTTTGTAGACAAGTCAAACCTCCTGTCTCTATTAGAATAACTAAGCACAATCAAGTGTGCTCCACATGAGCACCTAACTGACTTCAATTATCATTTCCAATGAACCTAGGTTAGGATTCCCCTAATTGTTAAACCATCCCTAGAGCATGCCTTTCTTTTCTATCTAAAAGCCCTACACCCTGAGATTTCAATCATGATTCAGTCAATGGGGGGTTTTACTTTTCCTAATGCTTATGAAATTTCCATAAGAACTAAAAATTTCCTTATCCAAGCAGGTAAGATTGCTCCTAGACCGCCCATGCCTGTATTTCTTGAGATACAAGCACCGATAAATCTACCAGCTATAGCCTCTATACTTGTTGTACTAGCAATAGGTTATCAAGTTGTTGCCAAATAGAATGTGATTCCTGAGCAGAATAGGGAAATGCAAGAGATTAAGAACATGTTGCAATCTCTAGGGAAACTTTCAACAATGAGTTTGTAAGTCTCAAAAGGTAGGTCAAACAAGAGAAAAGGTCTAACCCAATCCCTTTTCAGCCAAATCAACAGAATAGAGTTCCTTTTCAAAATGATTACCAAAAAAGAAACTTTAATACCAAGCATTTTAGTCCCCATGATCCTAATGTCCCAGACCTTCAAGAGAGTTAGTACCTCAGAACAACTTAGCTCAGGAGCAAGAGTGGTGCTACTTGTGTAGTCAATCCCATAATCAGGAAATTCACATGAACAAAATGGAGAATCAAGCTCTAGTTGTGCAGAGTAGCTATGCTGGCCAAGAAAATATAACAAATGGAGACATGGAGCAACAAGATAATTCTGAAATTGCCTTGGTGAACTAGTAGAATACTAGTTTTTTTGGGGTAAATCATTTCCATAATTTGAACCAACAAGGTTCATCTGTGGCAGAAAAAAGAAGAGCAATTGATGCTAAACAATAGGCTATAAGTACAGAACATTGAGTTGCAAATTTATACTAGCAAGCTATGGGAGGTGAAAAGCAGACTGATACGTCTCAATCTATTCTGATAATGCACCTGAAAGTGCATATTATATAGAGAGAACATAAAGCAAATGATATGACTACATCAGTAGTTCAACATAAAGTAAACCTTGTATCTTTCAATGTAGTGGAGCATTTAAAGAAGGCTATAGTTAGCCTATCCATTATGGATGCACTCCATCTTATGGGACAAAAGGATTTGTTACAAGGTGCTCTAACTAATTTTTCATTTTCAGATATTTCAAATGTAGAAAAAGGGAGAACGGTGTTGGCTAATGGTCCAGACATCAAAGAAAACCAACATAATCAAAAGGTTAAACCCCCACCTTTCTACCTAACTCTGATCATAGGAGACAAGCTGGTGCATAATTGTATGGTGGATTCAGGAGCTAGTAGCTTCGTCATGCCTAAGAATGTAGCAGACCAGTTAGGTCTTGTGTAATAACCAGTGTCCAAAGGTGTTGTCCAATTGGATGGGTTTGCTGTCCAACCAACAGGTATCATAAAAAATCTACCCCTTACATTGCATGCTTTCCCTGACTCCTCTATTCCCCAAGACATATATGTAATATAATTGCCTTCACATTTTGTACTCTATCTTTCAAGGGATTTTACAGCCAAGCTGGGGGGATTTCTATCAGCCAATTGGTCTTTCCTATTTTTTAGAACCCAATATGGAACAAAAGTAACTATTAGGTTTGAACCTTTAGCAAGAGTCCATATTGAACCATATATTCCTAGTCCAATAAACACACACCTATACACCTGAAATGGGCTAGAGAACCAAGTTATGACCTCAGGACTGAATGTGCCCAATGAGAAGGGAAACCTTGATGAGTTGGTGGCCCAAGAGCACAACCTTGATACTTTTAACCACATGGAGGAGGAAAGGTTGGGTGTTTATATGATTCGAGAACCCAATGTGGAGGCTCCTAGCTTGGTTGAGAGCTGAAGTCAACCTTTAAATAGTAATGCAAGGTTCTTAAAAGATAAGGAGGTGATAAAAGAGTGGAAAGAGTTGCTAATAGTGATCAAGCCTCAGATTTGAAAGAAAGTTACAGAGAGGATGAGGCACCGGTTCAAGAGTGGATGGAGATAATCTTTGAAAATGAGACTTCAAATAAGGAAGAAGGTGCTCAAAAATATGAAGAGGCAGACCTAGAATGGATAGCAATGCCAATGGATAATCAGATCTGAAATTAAGAAGAGATTGCTCTTTTTCCCTTCCTCTTTCAGGATGAGTTTGGGGAGGATTTTCTGATTGAAGATTTTATCCCACCTGAAGAAATGATTGCTGATTTACCAGTTCCAGTGGACTAGCCAGAAAGGCTACAAAATTTTGAGGAAGAATTTCAAAAAAGTTTGGCCACAGATTGGATCAATGCCAATCATTAAGAAAAAATTTCATAGTGAGGAAACTTTTCATGAAAAACATTTTGATGAAATTATATCTCAAAAGATTAAGTTTTAGATGAATGAGGGATTAAGTGATAGTATGATGAAAGAACTATGTGAAACAGATCTTAGAGAGTTTTCCGTTGGAGATTTTTTCCTTAAGTGGGATGAGCAAAAGAGAAAACCAAGAAGGAATTCAAAGTTTTATACTTTCTGGGATGGCCCTTATGTCATAATAGAATGCAAGGAGCAGAACTCATTCCAGCTCTATAAGTTGAATGGAGAAATACTGCCAATCCCAGTCAAGGGGATTCATTTGAAGCATTGCTTCTAAGTTCCGAAGATGCTGTTTTGTACTATAGTAGAGTAGATACAAATAAGTGCTTTTGAAGCATGTTTTCTTTTTGGTTTTCTTTCATAAGTGTTGCTGCACATGTTTCTTCTGGTCACTAGGGCTTGGTGCTCTACTTTAGTTTGGTTTTGTTTTAGTTTTCTATTGTTTTTTGGAGGAGTTTTCAGTTTTTGATTCATGAGTTTTCTAAGTTTTGGAGAGGGAAAAAGTGACTCCATGCCCAATGGATACATATAAGGCAACTGGCCAAATGCTCAACAGGTGAGCATATAGCATAAGTCGCTGGAAGTGTTGTCAAATTTTTCACCTCAACTCAAAATTTATGGAGCTGGTTACTTAAAAGTTCATTCTTTATGGTGATGGATTTTAGTTTTACTTCTGTTGGTTTTAACCATTGCAACATTTGAGATATTCAGTTTTTTAAAGAAATGCATTGTGTTTTCAAGTTTCCATATATCAATTGCAACATTTAGTGTTGAATTGAATGTAAAAGGTACTTGATTCATTCACAATGTCTCATTCATTGTTTGCAAAAAATAAATATAGAATTGAAAAAAGTACTTTACAAATGCTGTAATTGTATTCATTGGAGTAAAAACAAGAATCAGGTTCCCACACAAGCCATGGGAAATAGTTGTGATAGTGTATCAGAGGAAACATTCTACACTACTAAAGATGGAAAAAGAGAAAACACATAAGAAAGAACATGATCATCATTTCCTGTGAGTCTTCAGTTGATTTTGGAATGGTGCACCATCCTTTTCCTTCAAGCTCCCGATGAACTTGCAAGAGTTGTAAAAGTTGTTAGAGCTCCAACCATGAACATTCCTATATGAATCATCAACAATAATGTAGAATGCAGCCAATGATACATTGAAACAACTAAAGATGCAAGAACAATAAATGTGAAAAAATCCAAAGAGGAAACATCATGATATCATATTGTTTCTATCTAACATTGTTTGTTTCCATGTGCAGGTATAGGGAAAATCATGTTGTCGATCCAAATTGAACATCATAAAGCATGTAGTGTAAAACAGGATCCCATAAGGGTTGAGATCCGACAAGCTATCCCTCAAGCATTCAAAGAGGGACTAATAAAGAAATAGATACAAAATTCTCAAGAAAAGACATCCATTAGATGAAGTGCATCATAAAGTGCCAAGAGGACTCAAAAAATTGACCATTCAGGACAATCAACTCTCAAGGTGCAATGAATTAAAAATCATGAGTGACCAACTATTCAAGTGCATAACCTCATAATGTGATAGTGAACATGCATACATTATGACTTGTTTATGAATCATCAATTATAACTGAAGCAAATGAAAAGCCCCAAAACATTGTAATAGAGTGCTCCATATTGCAAAATTTTCCATGCAATGGTATGTGCATATCGTCATGTTGCTATTCAAGAGATAAAAATGCATGAAGAGTACAAAGGAGAGGCTGGATCCATCATTGACCAAGTCACAAGTGGCTATAGGTGAGAGGGAATGCTAAACCAAAGTGCAAGACATCAAGTATTTGAAGGCCAAATGAAATGTGGAATAACAACATACATGGAGGTAATTTACAAATTTTGAAACTGTTTCTGTATTCTAGAATCATCTGTATGAAAGGAAAAGTATAATCACATGATTTAGTGTTACATGTAATTCAAAATGAAGCATAGGAATGTGAAAGAGAAATGAAATGTGAATTTTTTGAAACATGAGAATGCCTTGTAGCCACAGTTAAAATCTATAAATGAAACACTGAGAAGCATCTTTGAAGTGAAACAAATTCATTACAAAGAGTATTTCATTGATGTCAAGTGTTGCTATTCTATTTTGAAATGTAAAACTGAAATACATTCTGATGTTTCCAGTGAGTGCAATCAAGTAAAAACAAATAGCATGACATTGGTATGTACACAATGCAATAAAAAGATACATTAAGAGGCTTCAAAAGAAAGAAAATGGTGATGTTTTGAGCTCAAATACAAGTGGCAAGTGAGCCTAACTGAAATCTCATGGCCAAGGCCTGAGAGAGTCTCTACATTCAAGAACCAAACATGCTCTTAGGGTTTTTCCATTAAAATGTATGCACGGTGAGAAGTGACAAAGGGTCAAGCCCTTAGCAACAAAGAGTGCTTTCAAAATGATGAAATCAAAGCTACAGGCCCATGACCAAGAAGGGTATTGAAAACCTAGAAAGTGAAAACTTCCACTCAAAAATGTTTTCATTTGACAAAGAAATCATTTGTATATCATGGTTCAAGCCTTATCAAGTTTTCATTCAACAAAAGGAAGGAGAACACACAGTGTGTCCGCGGTTAGAGCAATGGCCAAGCTCGATAGACTACACAGCTTCATATTTTTTGCAGAAAAAAGTTTTAATAAGCTTTATTTAAGAGGAAAATGCAAGGGAATAAGAGAGAAATGGAGACTTACCCTTCGTATATCTATAGAAGAGCTTCAAAAACCCATGGCCAAGCTATCATAGGTAGCTCCAACAAATCCTCCACAAAATGCTTCAAACAAGTCTCATGGTAGCCACACCGTAGTGGCAAGAGATGCTGTCACAACCACGGAAAAAAAATGCATTAGATGTAATGATAGCCGTAGACTTTTAAGGCCTTATTTCTCATCAAAAGAGCCAAGGAAAGCATAAAAACATAGTCAAAGACTTACCATCAAATGTGGAGGACCAAATGTATTAGAAAATCGAAGGTGAAAAGCTTAATGGTGGCTCCAAAAGATGAAACCCTAATTTTTCCATGGTGGTGCACAAGAAAGGTTTTCTCTTCTCCAAAAGGCCACGATGCAAATGATAGTTGGAATGAGCATCTCGAATCCCTTTTTGTGTATTAGGGTTTTCCCCATAAAATCAGCCTATGTGATTTTTATCACATTAATTTTATTTTTTAATGCTTTACCTTGTTGATATTTCATGTGCCTAGGCCAACATAAGCCTACGACTTATAAAAATTTTCTTTGATTTTTGTAGAAAATTAAACACATATCACGCTCATGGTCCCTTCTAGGGTAGCTCTCTTTCTTACCTTAGAAATTTCAAGTGATTTCAATCAAGTAAGGACAAATAGCATGATAGTGGTATGTACACAATGCAATAAAAATATACATTAAGAGGCTTCAAATGCAGGAAATGGTGCTATTTCGAGCTCAAATACAGGTGGCAAGTGAACCTAACTGAACTCTCATGGTTGTGGCTTGAGAGAGTCTCTCCATTTAAGAACCAAACATGCGCTTAGGGTTTTCCCATTAAAATGTATGCACAGTGATAAGTAACAAAGGGTTGAGCCCTTAACAACAAAGAGTGCTTTCAAAATGATGAAATCAATGCTATAGGCCTGTGGCCAAGAAGGGTTTTGAAAACCCAGAAAGTGAAAACTTCCACTCAAAAATGTTTTCATTTGACAAAGAAATCATATGTATATCATGGGATGAGCCTTATCAAGTTTTCATTGGACAAAAGGAAGGGGAGCACATAGTATGGCCATGGTTAGAGTAATGGCCAAGCTCGATAAGCTATAGAGATTCATATTTTTTTGAAGAAAAAAGCTTTAATGAGCTTTATTTAAGAGGAAAATGCAAGGGAATGAGAGAAATGGAGACTTACCCTTCATATATCTATAGAAGATCCTTAGAAACCCACATCCAAGCTATCACAGGTAGCTCCAACAAAGCCTCAACAAAATGCTTCAAGAAAGTCTCATGGCACCACACCACAGTGGCAAGAGATGTCAACACAACCAAGGGAAACAAATGCATTAGATGTAATGATAGCCACAACCTTTTAAGGCCTTATTTATCATCAAAAGAGCCAAGGAAAGCATAAAAACATAATCAAAGACTTACCACTGAATGTGGAGGACCAAATGTATCAGAAAATCAAAGGCAAATAGCTCAATGGTGGCTCCAAAAGATGAAACCCTAATTTTTCCATGGCGGCGCATAGGCAGGGTTTTCTCTTCTCCAAAAGGCCAAAATGTAAATGATAGTTGGAATGAGCATTTTGAAGCCCTTTTGTGTATTAGGGTTTTCCCCATAAAATTGACCTATGTGATTTTTATCACATTAATTTTATTTTTCAATGCTTTACTTTGTTGATATCTCATGTGCCTAGGCTGACATAAGCCTATGGCTTATAAAAATTTTCTTTGATTTTTTTAGAAAATCAAACAAATAACATGCTCATGGTCCCTTCTAGGGTAAAGCTGCTTTGGAGCCAAGTGATGACCTTAGGTCATTTTTGTTTTAACCTAAGTGAAGAATGATATTTATATTTTTAGGATTTTTTATATAAAAATCAACCATGTAAAGAGCATTGTACGTAATGTGTTGATTTTTTGCAAAAAATGGATACACAAATCAACATCACTGAAGATCAAAAGAGGCTAATTAGGAGATTTGAAGGAAAAATTAGAAAAATCATATGTAGCAACCAGGCCTTCTATTTTGTAATTCTGAAAACTGCAAGTTGTAAAACACTAGCTAAGCAATGTTTCTATAAATTGCTTAAGTTAGTTGTTATTTTAAAATGCAGTTAAGATGCACTTCAGTAACACCAAAACTTTCCATTTTGAGTTCTTGGGTGGATTGAGAGAGAAGGTGACAAACTGAAGTTTCTATTTTAAGTTTCCAACTGATTGCACCTATTTTGGAAAGGCTTTTTGGATGGACGCCTTGGAAATGGAAAGTTTCCATCTTTGTGGGGTAGTTTGGAGTAGATTTTTGGCACAATTTTCCAGGCTTTTGCTTGAGCTTGAAAATGCAGATTGGCTTGCTTTTTGGAGAAGCAGTGAGCTAGATTTTTCTATTTTTGCACTTGATGGTCACTTTGGCTATATATTGGAGACAAATTGATTTTCTCAGGGTTCACATTTTTAGTTTCTTACTCTCCTATGCATTGTAGAGAGTTTTGTAAACTTTTGAATCAGAGTTTGACATCTTGCTCCTCTAGTTTCAATACAAGCAACATAGTTCTCCTTTCTCTTTCCTTATCATACATTTGCAGTGATAATTTGATGATTGTTGTGATTCAGAGTTGTGAGTCCTTCTTTTGTATTATTGTTGTAAGTGGTGGATAAGGAGTGCAGATTAGTTTAGGTTGCATCTTGTGTTTAGTTTTCCTCAAACCTATATGCAAAATACTTTTGAACTAATTGTCCCAAAGTAAGTTGTGAGAACTATTGTTTAAAAAATATTGTTATGAGTTAAGTTTTTGTCAAAATATCCAAACATTTAGTTGATTATCATTAGCCATAGTTTTCATTTTTTCAATTTCCTCTCTCCCCTTTTCCTCTAAAAATTTATAGTTTAGGTGATCATCTAAAGGGAACCAACCCTAATCTAGAGATTTGATCTATTGCACAAAATTACCCACAAGTCTAGAGCATTTCCATGTTGAGGCGGGATAAACAAGCACAACTTGTTTGAGGGTGCAATCCTTATCTCCAACAGTCCCCATGCTATCGTGTCACCACATGTCATATTTCATTTGCCACTTTCTTCAAGATGCCATCTTGTCATTTGATCTCTAACCATACCATCAATGCATGTCAACCTTACTAGGTTTTGCAGTCAGTATCACTTTCACATCGCTCTGTCGGGGAGACATTCTTCAAGGTCCTAGAGATATGCCAATGTCTCACCAATGAAAGGGTGATTGGTTTGTTGGGGAGACATCCTTCAAATTCCCACCCAATGAACTTTAGTCACACCGATGAAGACACTTGATGATGTCACCTATCCACCTCATTGCCATGTCACTACTCCATAATCCACAAGGATGTGGATTACCATTCATCCAATCTCGTTACACCATGCATCTACTTTGTCATCATAGTCACCCATGCCATTATGACTGGGTGTGACACTGAATTCTACCATCTCATCGCTCTATTGGAGAGACATATCCAAAGGTCTCACTGATTCTATCTAGTCTCACCAATGATGCTACCACACTCCTTATCGCTATGTCGCAGAAAGTTTGAACTTTAGAACCTTTTTGTTGAAGGTTGTGAACTTTTGAAAACTCACGACATGGTGACATATAGATATTGGGCTGTCAGAGAGACACCAACTTGACTCATTTCAATAGGTATTTTTCATGCCGATGAGCCTTAAGAACGCCGCCAACCTAGACAATGGGGCTAGTCACCTCTATGAGATGAATGACTTAAGTTTTCACTTAAGTAACCTACAACCTACAGTTGATAGTCAACATGAAAATAGAAGATCTAATCATGATGCCATGACTGCAAAAGAACTAGGGTTTAACTGATAAACCCTAAAGCACTCACGAGTAGAAATAATACATTTATGGGAACATCCTTCACTCTCTTAACCTGCTGAGCACATCATTGGAATGCTCTCAAAAAACCCACATCGAATCTGTTGCCTAATTTTCCATCAAATCCACTGCACTCACATCCATCCTCTATCATCATGCCAACAAATTCCTTTTCCTGATTTACCCTTTTGAAATCAATGACAATATGCCAACAATCTCCCCCTTTGGCATTGATGGCAAAACTCTAACTGCTCAATTAGATACCACTGAAGCTCTGCACCGATTTGATTATACACATTGTAACACAACTCCCCCTATGACATACATATATTATCTTCTCAACAAGATTCTATTTTTCATCACATTTCTCCCCCTTTGACATCAATGGAAAAGGGTACACCCCCTAAGGAAATTCTCCAATCTTGACAAACTCTGCAACCATCAAAACATTAGAAATTGTAAGACCAGATTTCACATGATTTGATCACATTATTCTTAATCAGGGTTAAAGAAGTGATCAATGAAGCTCCCCCTAGATAAATTCCCTATCACTAATGGTTAGTGATATGTGGATGGAGAAACTACTCCCAACTTCTACCTCAATTATTCAAACTGTTCTATTGGAAGAGGCTTTGTAAATATATCAGCCACTTGTTCCTTTGTTGGAACATACTCCATGCTAACTTCCTTATTTGCAACCTTTTCTTTGATGAAGTGATACTTGAATGATATATGCTTTGTTCTGGAGTGCATCACTGGATTCTTTGAGATATTAATGGCACCTTAGTTGTCACAAAGAATTGAAATAGGCTCATTGTACTCTACCTTGAGGTCCTTTAATGTCTACTTCATCCAAAGGACTTGAGTGCAACACGTAGCTGCTGCAACATATTTTGCTTCTGCTATAGAAAGAGTGACAAAATTTTTCTTCTTACTCATCTAGGAAACTAATCTGTTGCCTAAAAAGAAGGCTCCTCCAATAGTACTCTTTCTGTCATCCACACTTCCTACCCAATCTGCATCTGTGTATGCTATTAAAGTGAAATATTTTCTTTTGGGATACCATAAACCATAGTCAACAATACTTTTGATGTGTCTAAAGATTCTCCTTACTACATTGGCATGCAATTCTTTTGGTTCTTCCTGAAACCTAGCTACCATACAAACTACTTGCATTATATTAGGCCTGGATGTAGTTAAATATAGTAGAATTCCAATCATTGATCTATACAAAGTCTAATTTGCATCAGGTGACTCATTTGATTTATTGAACTTGCAGCCAATAATCATAGGAGTACTGACTAGTTTACAATCCTCCATGCCAAAATTTTTAATCATTTCTTTTGCATACTTGGTTTGTGTTATAAATATACCTTTACTAGTTTGTGTAATTTACAAACCAAGAAAAAATATGAGTTCTCCTAACATGGACATTTCAGACTCATCTTTCATGTGAGTAGCAAATATCTTACACATTTTATCATGGCTACCACTGAATATAATGTCATCTATGTATAATACCACAAAAATCATGTGCTCACCTACATATTTGAAATACAAATTGCTATTTACACATCCTTTCTTGAATTATTTTTGTTGTATGTATTGATTCAACCTTGAATACCAAGTCCTTGGGGCCTGCTTCAAACCATACAATTCTTTTCTTAATCTACAGATATAATCATCATCCTCTGACAGTTGAAATTTTTTTGGCTACTCAATGTATACTTCCTCTTAAAGATTTCCATTTAGAAATGCAGATTTAACATCCATTTAATATACTTTAAAACCTTTATACATAGAAAATGCAAGAAACATCCTAATAGCTTCTAATCATGCAACTGGAGAAAATGTTTCTTCAAAATCAATGCCTTCTATTTGAGCATATCCTTTGCATCCTAACCTTGCTTTGTTCCTAACCACAACTCCTTCTTCATTCAACTTATTTTTGAAAACCCATTTAGTGCCAATTACATTCTTGCTTGATGGTCTAGGAACCAATTCCCATGTTTTTTTCTTTTCAATTTGATTGAGTTCCTCTTCCATTGCTTTTATCCAAATTTCTTCTTTACTGGCTTCATCAAAGATTTTTGGTTCAATCTGTGATAAGAGGGAAAAGTTCACTTGTTCATTTTTCTTTGCAAGCCTTCTTCTAGTTTGCACACCCTCATTCTTATCATCAATTATTTGATCTGTAGGATGATCCTTTTGCACATATTTTGTAGGTGCTTGTTCAACCTCTTGCTCATTCTATTCTTCATGTTCTTCTTCTTCTTCTTCTGCTACACCTATATCCTCATCATTTGATTCTCTTTCAAGATTGTTTCTGCTTGACTTGTGTTGACTCTCATCAACCTTGACATGTACACTCTCTACGATTTTATGCAATCTCTTTTTGTAACATTTATATACTTTGCTTTGATTAGAATACCCTAAAATTATCCCTTCATCACATCTTGACTCAAAAATTCCCAGATCTTCAACTTCTCTTTTGATATAACATTTGTTTCCAAATACTTTGAAATGCTTGACTGATGCAGGCCTACTGAATCACAATTCATATGGTGTTCTACCACTGTTAAATCTAATAAGAGCTTTGTTTTGAAGGTATACAACAATTTGTACTACTTCTTTCCAAAATGTATCTATCAAGTTTTCCTCGTTCAACATGGCTCTAGCCATCTCTTTCACAATCCTATTTCTTCTCTCTACCACGCCATTTTGCTGCGGTGTTCTTGGGGCTGAATACTGGCATTTAATTCCATGATCTTCACAATATTCCATGAATTCACTTGACATAAATTTTCCACCTTTTTCTAACCTGAGACATTTGATTCTTCTCCCATTCTCATTTTCTACTAGCTTCTTATAGATTTTAAACTTTTCAAATGCTTCAACCTTCTCCTTCAAAAACATGACCCATGCCATTTTGGTATAATCATCAATCAACAACATGAAATATCTTTCACCTTGAAAATCCCTTGTCCTCATTAGACCACATAGATCAGTATGAATTATCTCCAAGGGTTTTTTTTGTTGAATAGTCCTTTGTGGGAAATTTAAACTTTGTTTGCTTTCCTTGTTGACATCCTTGGAAAATGATATTATCAGGCTTTGCAATCTTTGGCATATTTCTAACTAATCCTTTTGAACTTATCTTTACCAATTTGTCAAAATTTACATGTCCTAGTCTTTTATGCCACAACCAACTCTCATCTGCTTGGCTATTTAGACTTTTTTGGCCTTCCACTTCACATAGATTATAGAGATTACTAATAGTCCTTATCCCTTGAGCAATTGTTTTACCATTCATTCTTGTGCGAACCCCAACCTTGGTACCTGCAAAACAACAAGAATAAACGAGTTAGAAAAGTGATTGCAAGCCAAAAAAAAGATTCCACATGAAATCCATTTTCAAATTAAACTAGGAAAGAAAATAACAAAGAACACAATGAAAATGATAAAACAAAGATCAAATCCTAATTAGATGTGCAAACTCATGATCCCATGGGGGAATTGGTGCCAATTTGATGTGAAAATTGGCCCTTTCCCAATTCCTATGATGCAAGCTTGATGTGTTGAAGATGATTGATCCACTTTGTTGGTGAAGAATGAGAACTCCAAGCCAAAATCTGCAAAAACCTAGCTATGATGAATGATAATGGATAAAATTCAAGAGATATTTGAGCATGGTAACTTTGCCTAGATTGTGGATGATGAAATGAGGATATGAGCTCTTTATTTATAGAATTCCAAGATGGATGAATGTCCAAATTTGAGCAATGTGGGACTAACATTCACCCAATGGCATGATGCCACTTGTCAAGCTATGAATGGATGAAGGATGTGCAATATTTGGGGTTTGTGCCAATAAATGCATAATTTTGAATTTCAAATTTGTTGAAATGACATGCAAGAGGGAAGGGAAAATGCAATAAATGCCACTTGGCTCAAGGAAAAGTACATGTAAGATGAAGTTATTGCCTTGTTGGATGTACATGTTGACTTGGAATTTTTGAATTCAAATTGAGAGAATATTCCAAAAGATGCCTTGTGAGGAAAATAGAGATTTAATAAATGAATTAAATCTATTTTCATGTGCAACTTGCATTATCTAGAGGATGGGACATGAGATGAGATTAAATTAATCAAGGGTTAATTAATTTAATGAGAGAGGTTAGATGATGTGACCTATTTGACTCAAATTTATGGATTTATTTAAATCAAATAAGAGAGGAATATGACAAGAGATTAATTAAACAAGGATTTTGATTTATTTAATTAAAATAGATGGTGTTAGATTAAATTAAATAAGGTTTTAATTTATTTAATTTAATGGATAGACTTTAGAGATTTAATCAAATAATTTGATTATTTAATTAAATAGGGATAATTAGATCAGATGAATTGATTTAATTAACATAAGAGATTGAATTAATTAGACAAAATGATTTATTTAATTAAGAGAGGAATATTGATGAATTTAATTTGATAGGGGGATTTGATTAAATGGTTAGACCGAGGGATGGTTCAGGAAGAAATGATGTTAGTGAGTTAGGATTAGATGCACGATGTCAATCAATATATTTTACGTGTTTACAATTCTTATTTGGTAGCCTTCAAAATCAAATACAACTTTATATCCATTATCACACATCTAGCTGACACTAAGAAGATTATGTTTTAGACCTTCCACATATAACACATCTTTAGTTTTGTTCTTCCCATCTATGCTTAGAATTCCTGTACCACAAATCTTAATAGTAGTATTATCACCTAAGCTTGTTGAACCTCCTTTTCTCATTTCAATTTTAATGAATTTATTTTTATCTCCAGTCATGTGCTTGGAGTAGCCACTATCACTTATACATAAATCTTGTTTCTTTCCATGCAATGTTGTTTGGGAAATCATAGATTGAGCAAAATTATGCCTTTTCTCCTTCCATACCTTAGGTTTATTTTCAACCTTTTCTTCATTTTTCTCACGGACCTTAGTTTTCTTTTCATCTTTGGGAGGTGTGTTTTTCTTCTCATAATGAGAATTTGGTCTTACAAAATTTTCTCTACAATTTCTAGCTATATGAACAAAATTATTGCATTTGAAACACACTACATTCATATCAATTAAAGGAGTGAATGGATTTTTACTTATGAAATTTGTATTTCTCCTTGAACTGACTTTACACTCTCTAGATCTATGAAAAAAATTGTTACATGTATATCAATACCCATTAAAATATGATGATGAGTACCTGGTCATGGAGTTTCCTTCTACTAGATAAGGAAATATTATTTGTCTAGGTCTCTTTGGATAGTGTACTCTTGTGAAACCATCATTGTCCGTTCTCTTAGTATTATGCTTCTTCTTTAGTTGATTAGGAATCAACCTATTAACTTTCTTGTCTTCAAATGGTTCGTTCTCTTTAATGGATTTCTCATCTATAGTTGAATTCTTTTCGTCTTTAGAGGCTTCTCCTTTTTTAGATCTTTCACCATTGGGGACTAATTTTTCTTCTGCTCCGAATCTTTCATAGAGCTTTACAAAAGCATCAATAAATGAAATTTTTCCTTTTCCAAGTCCTAAGCTTGATTTCTCTTTATTAGCTCGCTTTTGGGTACTTAGCAGTTCATCTAGAATATTAGTACCACCTTTTAACTTCAAACCTTTATTGATCTACTCATTAGCTTTCTCCAATTCTTTTCTTAAGGAAACTATTTCTGCCTCAAGTTTCGAGCATCTATCCATCTCTGATTTCAATTTAGATTTCATAGCATCTTCAACTCTTTTGAGTTCTTCTACATGAACTTTTAGACCAATATCACCTTATTAGATTCCTCAAGTTCTTGAGTTACTCTATCAATCTCCTTTTGAGCATTCTTTTTCAGTTTCTTATTTTCCTTCTTAAGATCATCATATTTATCTCTTAACTCATCAAGGTTTTCAAGAGAATTGATTAATTACCCTTCAAGATCAACAACTGCCTCCTCTTCTTCTTCAAGATAATCTTCAATATGTTCATCTTCTTGATCCTTAGTTTCTTTAGCCATAAATAGAAAATCTCTTCTATATTATCTCATTACAAGAGCACAATCTTGATCCTCTTCTGAACCATCACTAGCATTAGATGCTTCACATTCTTCATTGATGTATAAAATCTTCTTCTTTCAAAAGTTCTTTCTTTTTGGATAAACCGTTTTCTTCTTTTTGCTATCTTCTTCTTGCTTGGAACTGTCTTCTTTACCATATGGACACTTTGAAGAAAAATGACCTATTCTGCCACAATTAAAAAACTTGAAAGGGATTTTACCTTTATACTTGTTGGATCCTCTCCTTAGCCTTCTTATGAAGTTTGCTTCTTCCTCGTCGGTTTCTTTATGATTAAATGTGATAACAAGAGATTTTTCTTTCTTATCAGCTTCATCATTTTCTTTCTTGACAATCTTAAATGCAACTTCTCTCCTAGATGATTCAACACTTGGCATTCTCATCTCATAAGTAGTAAATATACCATGTAACTCATCTAGAGTGAGTTTATCAATTTATCTTCTTTCTTAAATGTAAGAAATTTTGGCATCATACTTAGTTTTCATAGACCTGAGAACTTTCAACACAACATCTTATTCTTTCGAATCTACTCCATATCCCTTAATAACATTCACTATATCATCAACTCTTAGAAGATAATATGCAATTTTTTCTTCTTCAGTCATTTGCAAGCTTTCAAATTTAGCTCTTAGTATTTGTAGCTTTTCTAACTTCACCTTGGAATCTCCTTCATAGATCTTATTCTATTTTTCCTAGACATCATAAGCAGTTTCATAATGAATAACCTTGCTATGCATAGAATCAAACAAGTTGTTCATAATAACGAATCAAGATTTCTCATTATTCTCATAGTCCTTCTTCGTTGCAACATCAGTAGGAGGAGCAATAGGAGGAACATATTTGGTCTTAACTAACATCCAAACATCAAGTCCAAGAGAACCTAAGTATCCTTTCATCAGAGAGCTCCATTTAGCATAGTTTGTTCCATAAAATCTAGGTGGTTTGCTTGAACCTTCCTAACATGCCATTGTGTTTGCTTATCCAAGATCTACCCGAGCTGATTAAGCTTCTCCTAGGGAACCTAGTGCTCTAATACCAATTGTTAGAACACAATGAACTACTGAGAGGGGGGTGAATCAGTAGTTATAAAAAATTTTAGACTTGAAAACCTATTTGTAGATTCAATCTTATCATCCAAATGTGCAAATTGAAATATAAACTAGTGTAGACACATAAAAATGACCTAGGCCTGCAAGCTCTATTTTTACCACTTTCATCCTAGCATAATTATGGCATCTTAATTATGTCCTTGGTCCACATTCGACTATTAATTAAATAATTCATAATTATTTAATTAATTCATGTCCTTTATTCTTCATGATTATTAAATAAATAAATTTTATTTATTTATTAAATACGTCATTAATTGTCTAAGTCTTCCCCTAATTAAATAAATTTCTTAATTTATTTAATTACCTTATTCATTTATTCTTCCTAATTATTAAATAAATGAATTTAATTTATTTATTTAATATGTCACTAATTCTCATAATTAAATGAATTTATTAATTTATTTAATTATTAATCATATCCTCTAAATTAAATAATTATCTTTAATTATTTAATTGTCAAAATTAACATTTCCCTCATTTTAAATAAATGAAATTATTTAAAATGATCTCACATTCTTTGTCAGTTCATTTTAGTAAATAATCTGAAAATTGATTATTTATTATCACACAAAATCCATATTTTGAATTAATTTAATTCAAAATGGTAATATTCTTCCAAAAATCAAGTTATCGAGCAGATTTTTGATTTTCCAAATTGGCTTTTCAGTTCAACTCTTATCTTCTTGATTTTTCGAATCTCATAAATCAAGCAGTCTTTATCTTCTTGATTTTCAAAAATATTTATCTTTTTGATTAATTATCTCATTTATTCTCGACTGCCGATTTGATTTTCTCAAATGACATCTCGACCACTCATTTAATGATTTTTCCTTAACCCTGATTAGGAATTTTCACATAAAATATCGTCCACAGATTTTAGGATTTCACCAACTTTCAATCTCATCCGTCCGTCCAAAATTGCATTTTCTATAAAATGCCAATTTTGCTCACATTTTGGATTACACACACACATACTCACATATGCATATGCTTGCAGTTTATTTGTGATTTTGGCATATTTATCTAAAGCATAGTAGTCATTTTCTCATAGCCATAGACACTTTATTTCATTTTGGACATTCATATTCCAAATCCTTCAAAGCTTGTGTAGGACATAGTCTTTGTTGTCAAGTTGCTCGTACATTGAATATGAGGGCAACACATATTTCAGCAAGTTAGAAGGTGTAATGGAGGTCAGCCATGGAGATTGAAGACACTTGGTGAGCTTGTTCCGTTTTGTGTTTTCATTTATATTTCCTTATCTCTTCATTACTTTCTTTGGGTTTTTATGCTTTGATATTTGATAATCTAACCTTAGAAAAATAACCCTTAGATACAACTAGTATAACAATCACATGCACGTAAATTAACAAATCATAACACCAGATATAAATGGAAAACCCAAGATGGGAAAAACCACAGTGAGAAATGCTGCTAGGATCTACTATCCTAATCTAGCCTCACAAGCATCAAAGTTCAGTTACAAGTTTTAAGGGCTGCAACCCCAAGGAAGCTTCAACTACATGTTTTAAAAGCAACAACTTCAAGGATGCTACAACACCCTTATATGAACTACAACTCAGTGCAAATGGAGGCTACAAACTTTTTCAGAATTACAAGTTCAAATGTGCATATAAGTGGTTCTACATAAACCTTAGATGCATCAATACATGCAATACAACGTTGCACTTATTGCAACTTACACTCTGTTGCTATAGCTGCACTCTCAACAACACATGCTTCTGTTCTTCTCCCTTTATCTACTTTGCACTCTCTTCTCTATTCTACACTTTCTACTCTACAACCTTCTTAGCCATACTTCTCTCTTTTCAACACATAGTGCACTTACATACATCTCCCTCTCCTTCTACAATACACTTCAATTCATAAAAAAAATACCCCTAATTATCTTTCTTTTTCACCAATGTGCAATTACTACCTTGGGATCCACTTCATCATCCAGATCAGCCCCTAGAATCATGTTAGGGTTTCCCTTACTTGTTAGCTTCACTAGAAAGCTACCAATTCATTGAGCCACACACCATCATTAAGATATTTGATAAGTTTTATCAAATATCACCATACTCTGCATCAACCCATAGAGTATTAAATTCAATTTTAGAGAATTTTCCTTTGTTCTCCCTATTGAATCCTAAAATTTGATTATGCATTTAACACTCTCTTTTGATCCTTCAATTTGATTTTGATCTAAATCACTTCTGCAATCTATTTTGCCACCTACAAGATCAAATCTTCATTCAATTGGTCATTGGGTGTAGCTAGACCAATTAACTCTCTACTCTGTGTTAGTTTCCAGTTAAAACCCTATTCACATGGACTTAGTTGTTTGAGATCATTGCTTTTGAATTCTGGTCATCGATCTTCTCCTTTCTTGCCCTGATCCTGTGATCCTCATTTAATGTCGTGTCTTTAAATTCTGACCATTGAATAAGCGGTTGTTCAGATCTCCTCCGTTGATCTATCATATCACTCTGTCAGAGAGACACATACTACAGTCCCACTGATATCCATCGGTCTCATCAATGTGAACTACCTTCGAGTGCATGGGCCCACATGCCATTTTTCTTCCATGTCATTGCCAAATCATTCACAACACCAATGCAAAATGATATATCGAGCAATCATTGATCACCATCATCTTGTCAGGTCCCACATAACACCTCATCGCTTCATTGGGGGAATGCTATCCCAAGTCCTATCGATGCACCTCTATCTAGTTGATAAAGCTTATCGCTTCATCGGGGGGATGTCGATCACAGTCCTACCAATGTGCCTATTTCACACCGATATCTTTCACTGTTGTATGGTCCCCACGCCATCGTGTCACCACATGTCATATTTCATTTGTCGCTTTCTGCCACTTGCCATCCTATCAATCAATCTCTAACTATACCATCAATGTGTGTCAACCTTACTAGGTCCCGTAGTCAGCATTGCCTTCACATCACCCTGTTGGGGAGACATTCTTCAAGGTCCTAGTGATACACCAATGTCTCATCGATGAAAGGGTCATTGGTTTGTTGGGGAGACATCCGTCAAAGTCCCGTTGATGACGTTTAGTCACACTGATGAAGAAACTTGATGATGTCACTTGTCCACCTCATCACCATGTCACTACTTCATAATCCACAACAAGGATGTGGATTACTGTTCATCCAATCTTGTTATGCCATGTGTCTGCTTCTTCATCATAGTCACCCACGTCATTATGACTGGGTCCCACATTGAACACTACCATCTCATTGCTCTATCAGAGAGACACATCCAAAGGTATCATCAATGTCATCTAGTCTCACCAATGATGCGACCACACTCCTTATCACTATGTCATAGAAAGTATTAACTTTAAAACCTTTTTGTCAGAGGTTGTGAACTTTTGAAAACTCATTACATGGTGACATATAGATATCAGGCTGTCAGAGAGACAACAAATTGACTCATGCCTATAGGTATCTATCATGCCGGTGAGCCTTAAGAACACCACCAACCTAGATAATGGAGCCGGTCACCTCTACAAGATGAATGACTTAAGTTATGACTTAAGTAATCTACAACCTATAGTTGATAGTCAATGTGAAAATAGAAGATATGATCATGGCACCATGACTACAACTGACCTAGGGTTTAACTGATAAACCCTAAAGCACTTGAGAGTAGAAATAATACATTTTTGGGCACATCCTTCACTCTCTTAACCTGTAGAGCACATCACTGGAATGCTCTCGAAAAAACCATATCAAATTTGCAGCCTAATTTTCCATCAGATCCATTGCAATCACATCCATCCTCTATCATCATGCCAACAAAATCCTTTGCCTAATTTACCCTTTTGAAATCAATGAAAACTATATGCCAACAACATGAAGCAAAGATTTTACTCAAAGATATGATCTTCACTTATGAACCTTGAATACCAACAAGAGTTTGCTTATAGTGTATAATCTTGTTCGTACTTGAACTCTATAAAACACTAATCTGTATGTTCCCTTCAACCTCACAACTACTTGTTCTCACAAAAATTGACTATGTGAACACCATCAAAGTGAGAGAGCTTAGCATTTGGGATTTATTCCAACTAAGATATTTGTGGAAATTGCATCAAATTATGTAAGAGATTTAACTCCTCAACGACATCATCCTTATTAGGCATTACACCACCACCACTAAGCCAAGAGTTTAGCACCCTCTCTATTTGTTATAGGATTGAAATTAGAATACTAGTCAACATCTGTGACTTCTTCCCGAAGCATAGTTTTCCCACCTTTTGTGAATTAAAAAAACTTGCTTTCAACTTCTACATTTTTTCTTGGAGGCCAACCCCTTCTCATATCAGCATCAATGAAACCATTTCCTCTAGAATGATAGGGAGACACCTTGTATGTGTGAATGTCATAAGGAAAACTCTAGACATGAGTCACAATATGTAAAAATTTAGCGCATGATGATCTTATTCTTGTTCTTCATGCCATGGTTTTCTTGACTAGGATATATCACTACCCTTTTCCAAATAACATATATCATTTTTATAGCCATCCTCCCTAATAATTCATTTGGAACTAGTTTGTCTAGTGGGAATGAAGTCCGAGTGTGGATTCATAACTTAATCAATATAAAATAGATTAAGAAAATATAGGGGAGGGTTGACAACACCAATAAACAAAAATAAAAGATTAAAATAAAAAAAAGCACTAAACAATTGAAAGTTGCAGGCCATGGAACTCATTCATATACTCTCCATGATATGCTCTTCGATAGGTTATCTCTAAACATTTGGGTATTTCTATTTGTAAACTAACAGAATTGTTGGTTGTAACCTTCATCTTGATAATGAGATAAATAAACCTCTGTGTGTAGCTCGCCTCCTGATCAATTATGATGTTATGAAAATACAACACCCTAGGATTATGCAAGGTAATTTATGTTTTTTTGGTTGCCATATTACTCCATCAATAATTTCCCATGTTCATGAATTACCATATGAAGAAAAACTTGGGCTTGTGTTTATCCTCCTCACTATCAATGCATATAATTACTTCATTAGAATTTAGAACCTTGAGTCATCTGCACAAACACCCATAGTAGAAACAATCCAATGAGAAGGGAAAAACCCTAGAATGCCACAAAATACAGGAGGCACTCTCACACTTCCACCACTTTGAAAACTAGTATTTTGTTGAGAAGCATCGTTGTAACTAATCCATGTTCCTATTGAGGCTCTCTCTGTAATCTGTAATGCCAAAACCATATGTGACTATAAAGGCTTCCTCAACAATGGTGCACAATCACGATCAACCTCATGGTTTTGGTCACAATCTCTATCCCTATCCCAACCATGAGAACACTCATAATATCTTTCACATAA
Organism: Sequoia sempervirens; assembly: GCA_007258455.2. Taxonomy (NCBI): domain Eukaryota; kingdom Viridiplantae; phylum Streptophyta; class Pinopsida; order Cupressales; family Cupressaceae; genus Sequoia; species Sequoia sempervirens. The sequence goes on along the minus strand of VDFB02103494.1, from coordinate 37,142 downwards.
GCACCCAACAATTCCATTTTCTATCTTTCCTATGTTCTTTCTTTAGTTGAGCAATCAATTTTTTAGGGTTTTTGAAACATTTGAAGTTGAGATATTAGAAGATAAGGTAGAATGGTTTGCTAGACCTACAAATGATTTGGAAGAAGAAATTAGAACTTGTTCATATCCCTTCACCTTTAGACTCAAAGAACTTATTGGCCAACTGAGAAAAATTCCACTTCTAATTGCTAGTGATATTCCATTGTATATACTTGAGTCAACAATATTTACCTTCTCATGGAGTTGCTTCATAATTTGCAAAATAGATGAATTTCCTCGAATGCTTTGGATCTCACTGTACTGTTTGGGTCAATGGAAAGAATGATAAAATTTGGTAAGATGTGAGTTGCAACCTAAGAAGGATTAAAATATGTACTTATTATACTTAAAGCCATCACTTCTACTACTCACACTAGAGAAAATGTATCATAGAGCACATAGATAGTAAATACATCTAACAAAACCCTCCTCTTAGCAAATTTGGTCCATAGTTTTCTATCATAACTACTATTGGAGATCAAGATTGCACCCTCAAACAAGTTGGGCTTGTTTATCCTACCTCAACATGGAAACACTCTAGACTTGTGGGTAGTTTGTGCAATAGAGCGAATCTCTAGATTAGGGTTGGTTCCCTTTAGATGATCACCTAAACTATAAATTTTTTGAGGAAAAGGGGAGAGAGGAAATTGTAAAATGAATACTATGGCTAATGATGATCAACTAAATTTTTGGAGATTTTGATAGAAACTTAACTCACAACAATCTTTTTTAAATAATTGTTCTCACAATTCACTTTGGGACAATTAGTTCAAAAGTATTTTACATAGAGGTTCAAGGACAATTGAACACAATATGCAACCTAAACTAATTTTCACTCCTTATCCACCACTTACAACAATAAGACAAAAGAAGGACTTGCAACTTTGAATCACAACAATCATCAAATTATCGCTCGAATGTATGACAAGGAAAGAGAAAGGAGAACTTTGCTGCTTGTATTGAAATTGAAGGAGAAAGATTTCAAACTCTAATTCAAAAGTATAAAAAACTCTCTCTGTAATGCATAGGAGAGTAAGAAACTGAAAATGTGAACCCTGAGAAAATCAAGTTTTCTCCAATATATAGCCAAAAGTGACCATCAAGTGTAAAAATAGAAAAATCTAGCTCACTGCTTCTCCAAAAAGCAAGCCAATCTGCATTTTTGAGCTCAAGAAAAATCCTAGAAAATTGTGCCAAAAATCTGCTCCAAACTACCCCACAAAGATGGAAAATTTCTATTTCCAATGCATCCATCCAAAAAGCCTCTCAAAAACAGGTGCAAATAGTTGGAAACTTAAAATAGAAACTTCAATTTGTCACCTTCTCTCTCAATCTACCCAAGAAGTTAAAATGGAAAGTTTTGGTGTTAACTGAAGTGCATCTTAACTGCATTTTAAAATAAAAACTAACTTAAGCAATTTATAGAAACATTGATTAGCTAGTATTTTACAACTTATAGTTTTCAAGATTACAAAAATAGAAGGCCTGGTTACTACATCTAATTTTTCTAATTTTTCCTCCAAATTTCTTGATTCGCCTCTTTTGATCTTTAGTCATGTTGATTTTTGCATCCTATTTTGCAAAAAATGAACATATTACATACAATGCTCTTTACATGGTTGATTTTTTATATAAAAATCCTAAAAATATACATATAATTCTTCACTTAGGTGAAAAGAAAAATGACCTAAGGTCATCACTTGGCTCCAAAGTAGCTTGGCATAAAATTTCTAAGGTAAGAAAGAGGGCTACCCTAGAAGGGACCATGAGCATGTTATGTGTTTGATTTTCTACAAAAATCAAAGAAATTTTTTGTAAGCCATAGGCTTATGTCGGCCTAGGCACATGAGATATCAACAAAGTAAAGCATTGAAAAATAAAATTAATGTGATAAAAATCACATAGGTCAATTTTATGGGGAAAAATCTAATACACAAAAGGGCTTTGAAATGCTCATTCCAACTATCATTTGCATCATGGCCTTTTGGATAAGAGAAAACCCTGCCTGTGCGCCGCCATGGAAAAATTAGGGTTTCATCTTTTGGAGCCACCATTGAGCTATTCACCTTTGATTTTTTGATACATTTGGTCCTCCACATTCGGTTGTAAGTCTTTGACTGTGTTTTTATGCTTTCCTTGGCTCTTTTGATGAGAAATAAGGCCTTAAAAGGCTATGGCTATCATTACATCTGATGCATTTTTTGTCCTTGGTTGTGTCGACATCTCTTGCCACTATGGTGTGGCTACCATGAGACTTTCTTGAAGCATTTTGTGGAGGCTTTGTTGGAGCTACCTGTGATAGCTTGGACATGGGTTTGTGAGGCTCTTCTATAGATATACGAAGGGTAACTCTCCATTTATCTCTTATTCCCTTGCATTTTCCTCTTAAATAAAGTTCATTGCATCTTTTTTCTGCAAAAAAATATGAAGCTCTATAGCTTATCAAGTTTGTCCATTGCTTTAACCGTTACCACACTGTGTGTTATCCTTCGTTTTGTCCAATGAAAACTTGATAAGGCTCAGCCCATGATATATAGATGATTTCTTTATCAAATGAAAACATTTTTGAGTGGAAGTTTTCACTTTCTAGGTTTTCAAAACCCTTCTTGGCCACGGGCATGTGGCTTTGATTTCATCATTTTGAAAGCACTCTTTGTTGTTAAGGGCTCAACCCTTTGTTACTTATCACTGTGCATACATTTTATTGGAAAAACCCTAAGCAGATGTTTGGTTCTTGAATGGAGAGACTCTCTTAGGCTGTGACCATGAGAGTTCAGTTAGGCTCACTTGCGACCTATATTTGATCTCGAAACACCACCATTTTCCTGAATTTGAAGCCTCTTAATGTATCTTTTGATTGCATTGTGTACATACCACTGTCATGCTATTTGTGCTTGATTGAAATCACTTGAAATTTTAGAATGCACTTCACTTCTCAATTCAAGATAGGCCACCATAGCTTGCTTTTACCCCCATCATTGGAAATGCTGAAACAACACAAATTTTCTACAATCCCATTTACTAATGATGTTGTCTTGAACTAATCTTGAGCACACTTGACACTTATGAAGACACTTTTGTGAAAAAAATTGACGTTTTAATGTTCTCTTTCAGGCATTGTCAAAATTTTAAATGCATTTGAATGTTTCAAAAGATGCGCATTTCAATTTTCTCTCACATTCTTGTGCTTCATTTTGCATTTCAAATAAGTAATGAACTATGCAATCATATTTTTCCTTTCATACATATGGTTCCAAAATACCGAAACAAATTCAAAACTTGCAAATTACCTCCATGTATGATGCTGCTCCACACTTCATTTAGCCCTCAAATACTTGATGCCTTGCATTTTGATTCAACATTACCTCTCTGCATTAATCCTTTTCTTTCAATAACTCACTTACAAACACTTTTCACTTAGTCTCTGATTGAGCCAACTTTTCCTCTATACTCTTCATGCATTTTTATCTCTTGAACAACAACATGATGATATGCACTTACCATTACATGGAAAATTTTGCAATATGGAGCACTCTATTATGATGTTTTGGAGATTTTTATTTTCTTTAGTTGTAATTGATGATTAATAAACAAGGAATTATGTATGCTTTTTCACTATCACATTATGAGGCCATGCACTTGAATTGTTGGTCACTCATGATTTTCAATTTATTGCACCTTGAGAGTTGACTGTCCTAAATGGTCAACTATTTCAGTTCTCTTGACACTTTATGATGCACTTCATCTGATGGATGTATTTCCTTGAACATTTTTGGATTTTTTTCTTCATTATTCCCTCTTTAAATGCTTGAGGGATACCATGCCGGGTCTCAACCCTTAGGGGATCCCATTTTACACCACATGCTTTATGATGTTCAATCTGGATCAGCAACATGATTTTTCCTATACCTACACATGGAAACAAACAATGTTAGATAAAAGCAATATGATATCATGATGTTTCCTCTTTGGCTTCTATCACATTTCTTGTTCTTGCATCTTCAGTTGTTTCAATGTATCATTGGCTGCATTCTACATTATTGTTGATGATTCATATCAGAATGTTCATGGTCAGAGCTCTAACAACTTTTACAACCCTTGCAGGTTCATTAGGAGCTCAAAGGCAAAGGATGGTGCACCATTCCAGAATCAACCAAAGAGTCACAAAAAATGATGATCATGTTCTTTCTTATGTGTTTTCTCTTTTTCCATCTTTAGTAGTGTAGAATGTTTCCTTTGATGCACTGTCCTAGCTATTTCGCATGGCTTGTGTGGGAACCTGATTCTCCTGTTTACTCTAATGAATACAATTATAGCATTTTTAAAGTACTTGTTTCAATTTTGTATTTATTTTTTGCAAACAATGAATGATACATTATAAATTAATCAAGCACCTTTTACATTCCATTCAACACTAAATGCTGCAATTAATATATGGCAACTTGAAAACACATTGCATTTCTTAAAAAAAAAAAACTGAATATCTCTAATGTTGTAATGGTTAAAACCAACAAAAGTAAAACTGAAATCCATCACCATAAAGAATGAAATTTTAATTAACCAACTCCATAAATTTTGATCTGAGGTGAAAAAATTGACAACTACATAATATGTTGATCCAATGATCCTCAAGACCATGAGAATCCTAATAGATCCAAGGTCTCAGGACCATGTAAAATATGAATACATTCCATGACATGTGAAATAAAAACCTCTACATATAAGTGGCAAACCACACAATTGAAACAAAACATTAAAACCACAAAAATATCCCTGAAATCACCATGGAGGACACTTCTTTGACTCTAATGGTCTAAAATGAAGCTCTAATAATTATTGATCCCTTTACTATACCAATGCAAGGTCCTCTTCTTCAACAATAACTTTATTGGAACTAATTTTTTTTCAACAACCATTAGGGTAGTTGTAATATGTAAAACAAAAAAATTGAGTGCCCATGCTCTATCATCAAGTTTCTAGCAGCACTTGTAATATTGTGTACTTAATGTGAAACAACTCATGCCAGGTACATTCTCACCATTTCCTTTATTTATACAAGATACCACAACACAATATAAAAATCCCAAGGAAAGCACTCATATCCAAGAAATCCCTAATTGATTTTGATTTCTATCATTTGTGCATGTAAATATTTGATAAGAATCTAATAGGGGTGATATTCAATACTCATGGTGATTTGTGACAACAAAAAACTGGTCTGTAATGTGGGTGAAATGCATACAAGCTCATTAAAAAACCTCTAAAATTTTCCAAGTTTTCCTCTTATTCTACATTGTGTCATGCATTCATCTTTGATCTAAAATGTGTCATATTATTATGGAATGAGGTAGCTAGGTGTAGTAGTGAACTTCTATGCCAAGCTTAGAGAAAGAGTCCAACATTCAAAAAAACCCTATAACTCTTATGTAATGTGACTGAAATGCTCACAACCTTTCAAAATAAAGACATTTTCAACTCTTCCCTTTATGCACGTGTTTTCCCACTTGACAAGGTCTTTTTCTTTACTATTATACAATATTTCATCCCTTTAAATTTTCATGCTTCATTTCCATCCTACTTTGACCTACTTATTGCATCACACCCGTGTGAACACCACTATAAAGATGATTTTGCAATGAAGTTGACATCATCACACTAAAAAATTCTTGAACCAACCCGATTTCCTGAGGAAGAAACAACAACTGCAAGTAGCTCTCAAAGACCAATAACTTCTACCTTAGTTAAGCTATCTGTCATGTGATTCATAGAAAAAATAGGTTCTCTTATGCTATTATAACATAAAATGTTTATCATGTTGTAGATCCTTCTTCTCAATTGGATAGCATAAACAACATGACTAAAATTGATTCAAATGCCTTCAAGCCCCCAACCAACAATAGAAAACCAATGGAAAAAATTGTCTTAAAATTTCTTGTGGTTTGAAGCTCACAAACAACCTTATGTAGCATTACCTAATGCTCATAAGATAGCATTGAATCTATTACAAGAGTTGTCCCTCAAAAAACTTGAATTGATCACATACTCTTATAGACTAAACATGCATACATTTGAGCTACTTTCAAACTATCATAGTTCTATGTGTTCCCCATACATTGTCCTCTCCTGGGAAAATAATCTTCAATTAAAGAATTTGATAATAATGTTTGTGCAAATTTTCATAAGGATAATATTTTCCCAATTTCATTTCAAGTTTCAACTATGCCTTAACCCCAACCATCATATAACCCTTGAAAACACCAAATACTTTTTATTAGACTATCTCTTAATTATCCTTTCCCTTGACTATGCAAAGAACTTGACCTTTGTCATATTTATCTCTTTCATACCTCTTTATGATATCCTACACTATCATAATAGAGTGTTTGACTATTTATTGATGATTTTTCTTACCATTGTGAGGCATGTTGAGAGACCCGCCTTCTTGTTCATGAATTGATGATATATCTTCTTCATACTAGGATAGAATATTTTTTCTTAAGTTTGGCCTTTGTATACTTTTGACACTTTAACAAATTTATTGCATACAAAATCTTCCAAGGGATCAAAGCACAATCTTATGACCTTGGAATATGAATTTACAAAAGAAATTTTCCCATTTAATTCATTTTCAATCATTTGAAGACCCTAGGACATGAAAAAGACTCTTTAATCAATATGGGAAACCTAGTGAAGGCTATTAAAAGCCAAAGGAAAAAATAGGAACACTTTTGGTGACTTCTAAGGCAGTTTTGCTTGCTAAAGATCATAGAAATAGTAGCCTTAAGTACATCCATTGGGCATAGGAGTCAAAATATTTGAGATAAACTAAAAATCATACTTGAAAACCATTGTTAACACCTCAAAAACAACTAAACACCTAGACTAATTATGCTTCAACACTTGGAGAAATGACAAATTAATATTGTACATCAACACTTATTAACTTTAAGGAAACCTATCCTAACCTACCCTACCAACAACAAAAATTTCTGAAATGAAACCATTAATTGGTTCCTTGAAATAACTTCCTTTTCTCACAAGTTTACAATCATTCACATGTTTATGTGTAGCTAAGAGGAAGTGAAGAAATTCCAAATTTCCAACCAGCTGCTGCAATACCTCTTGGAAAATGAAAATACATCCACTTAACTCTTCATATTGGCCATACATACTATTGTTATGAAGTAGATAAGTAAGCTGAGTGCTTTCTTCTTCAACTGTAATTTCATGCTTGGGTGCAAGCATGACTTGTGGTACTTTGGTGGCTTCCATTCTAGCTAGGTATTTGATTGGACATCCTTGTGAAAGGATGAAATTTGAGATATCCTTGCTCATTTCATACTTATAGTCTATTGTATCATTATTTTGTTGACTTGTTTGCTTCATTTCTTGTGACTGATTTGGAAAAAGCATAGAGATTTCTACCTTTTTCTCCTATTCATGATTTTATTCTTCCAAAGTTGTTGGCTTAACATATAAAATTGAACAAAATTCCTCCAAATCATCCCAACATAGATCTTCTTCAATCTCCTCTTTATTTTTCTATATAGGAGGACTGATTTTGAGTTTAGAACAACTCTCCTTATTGTGTGTGTCAACTTATCTATCTTGAAAAATAAGGTTGTCCTGATTTGTCTCCTCATTGACCAACATCTTTTCATGCTAATTTTTAACTTCTACCTACTCCAAAACTCATGATGACATTGAAACTCATATGCTCTCTTCTTCTTTCTCAATGAAAGAAGGAAGTTCATCACATAAGAATACCAAATCCTCAGTTTCACCACCTATTTCTTGCTTGTTGTCTCACTCTCCCAAAAAACCATGCTCTTCAACCTACTATCTTAGCTCATACTCATCATTTCCTTGCAATAAGTCTAATTTTTTGTTTTGTGCATCATGTTCAAGGGTATGAACTACAAAAAATCTTTTTTTCTACCCAAAAAACCTTCTCTTCTTATTCACTAAACCAACTATATTGGTAGACAATAGGACCATATTTAGAAAGATGAATGGTAAAAGGACATGAAGATTGATTTGGAAAAGAATCTTGGGAAGTTTGATGGGTCCTTGGAAAAGTAATAGGCTCTTAAGGAGACTGCTTTTGAGGAACAAAGGATCAAACTTGCATAGTCACAATTTCTTGCAAAGGATGAAGACTTCTAAATATTAGAATTTAAAATTAAAAGATTGACTTGAAGAGTTAAAAGGAATACCTTGATTGAACCTTGGGATTTCATACTTGGGAAGCTCCTCCTTCATAGGTTGATTTGGAATGCAAGTAGCTAATTGGTCCTCCACCCTTTGTACTTGAGCAAGAAAAAGCTTCATTTGCTCTAATTTGGTAGAAATCTCATTTGCAAGAGACTCTTAATAATACTTCCTCTGTATATCCACGTCCTGCTGGTATTCATAAGCTTGGTAAGCCAACTCCTCCTACTAAAATCAAAATCTTGTTGTCTCTTGATATCATCCAACCACTTATTGAATTTTATCAATATGCTCTTGATGTCACTAATTCCCATAGTGCCAATATTTTGGGGCTGGCTAGGAAAGCAACCATGTTGTTTTGGCATAGAAATGACATATTGGGGTTGATTAAAAGGATTCTAGGAAGACTGAGCAGGGGTCAGTGGGTGAAAAGCATGATAAGTATGTTGATAACCTGTTGTTAATGAGTTATTTGGAATGAAATCAGTAGTATGAATTGATTGGTATGGCTGATAGGAAGGTATATGAGCTGCACTTTCATGAAATGGAGGATGGTAAAACTTATCTTCATGAAATGAAGACATTATGCAGCATCAAGTAAGCTAGAAATTCATAAAAACATTCTAAAAATCAAAATTATGAAGCTGATTTTTGTAAAAACTTGAAGTGCATAGCAACACTAGTCTTCTTGAAACTAGTAGAATAACCTTAGAGTCATGAGGTGTGTGAATATTTTTCCTCCAAAGGTGGAAATTACTAATATATGCACCAAATATCAGCAATAATAGGACAAAATTTGAACTGTGATCACTCAAATGGTCCCATCGAGCGTGCCAAAAATTGTTGTCATAGAAGTGCACACCCTTGCTAAGATGATGAAATCACTAATCCACCTCATGAAACATGGAATGATCTCCCTGAGTGTGGGATAAGATTGTGGAGATCAACCTCCAGAGAGGGCTGGTTCTCTTGGATTTATCACCTAAACTAAGTAAACTAATGATGCTTGCTGAGAAAAGAGTAAGAAGGAAAAATGAAAAAATGAATCCTATAACTAAAAGGTGATGCACCAAATGGTTTTTTGGGACTTGTACAACTACCTTTGCACACAAAATTGATCAACAACGAAGTTAGTTCATACATAAATTCAAGGTTTTATATACCCATGCATCAATATTTTATAACAAGGTTATGATATTCATAATCCTAGAAGGAAAATCTACCATCTCTTCACAACTTTGAACTGTTTGCATCATTTACATAGCTTAAAATTTGCAATAATGTATATATCTTCTACCTAAAGGTTCTGATAATGAGACAAATATCAAAGGAATTAACATAAATCATAGAAATATTCATCAATCATTTGACTTCACATAATAAAATAGATTATGAGAAGGTGAACTTGTTAACTTTTTTAATTTGAAAAGGTGTTACACTACTGTACATGCCTGCAAAATGAGTTTCTTTGAGTTACAATGTTGTCCTTGATTGAAAGAATCTTTTTAGATTACAATACAATGCTAAAATAAAACAAGAAACCCTCTAATGAGATTACATTTTCCTTTTCCATCCTCCATTGGAGGAAAAATAGGATAAACTTAAAAACCTAAAGACTCTTTCTTGCTTGACTAAAACTCCACTTGGCATTGAAAAAACTAATTTCCCTGATTTTACGACTTTGAATAATTTAGAATGGAGTGGAGGAAAGATGATTCTACTGGTCTCTAACTTTGTTCATTGAGGATGCTCCTTAATTAACTCCTAATGCTTTCACAACTGCTCCATCTATTCAATTGTTCCCTAGATGCTTGGAATTGACAAAGTTGACCACTAAATTTCCTTAAATTGGATCTTCAATACTTTGCATGATAATAGGGCATGTGTGAACTATCAGTAACTGACTTGACTGTGCATAGGGGAAGCTTCTTTGTCATTAATTATTTGTAAATATCACTAGGATGCCTCTCCTCATATTTCTTCCATGTTGAGCTCTTGGTGTATTCAACTTAACAAACATTTCATATTATCTTTTACTCATTTTGGACAATCATCTGTCACCATATCTTTACATGTTTCATATTTTCTTGACCTTCAACTTTATTAACAATATTCTCTTCTACTTAATGACTTTCCAATTTATATCTATCCATGTCATTAAGTTTTGAAATTGATATAATTTCTTCATTTTTTCAATCCTTTTTTATAACTTGTTAAAATAAAATACCTTCTCAATTAAGTCAAAATTACCTCGAGCATCTGCCTCTTTCAAGGTGTCATGCATTATCTACTAGACTCCTTTCCCTTCAATTATAATGAGCATTTTCATAGATCCTCCCTTAAAATATTGCATTGAACTTAGGACTGTCATAGTGCTGAAGACTATCCCTCATAAATGACTATCTTATGAGATTCTATGACTCACTAAGGTGCATACCAATTCCAAACAACATTCTTGAAACCTCATCTATGCTTACATGAAGAAGAAATTTTACTCAGAGATATGATATTCACTTATGAACCTTGAATACCAACAAGTGTTCACTTATTGTGTATGCTTATGTCCATACCTGAACTCAAAATAGCACCAATCTGTATGTTCCCTTCAATCTAACAACTACTTTTTCTCACAATAGATGACTATGTGAACACCATCAAAGTGAGAGAGCTTAGCATTTGGGATTTATTCCAACTAAGATATATGTGGAAATCACATCAAATTATGTCAGGGATTTAACTCCTGGAAGGCATCATCCTTATTAGGCATTACACCACCACTAAGCCAATATTTTAGCACCCTCTCTATTTGTTATAGGCTTGAAATTAGAATACTAGTCAACATCTATGATTTCTTCTTGAAGCATAATTTTCCCACCTTTTGTGAATTAAGAAAACTTTCTCACTATGTCTTGGAGGCCAACCCCTTCTCATATCATCATCAATGAAACCATTTCCTCCAACACGATAGGGTGACACCTTGTATGTGTTAGTGTCATAAGGAAAAATCTAGACAGGAGTCACAATATCTACAAATTTAGTGTAGGATGATCTTATGCTTGTTCCTCATGCCATGGTTTTCTTGACTATGATATATTGCTGCCATTTTCCAAGTAACATATATCATTTCTCTACCCATCCTCCCCAATAATGAATTTGACACTAGTTTTTCTAGTGGGGAATTAGGTACGAGTGTGGCTTCATAACTTAATGAATATAAAATACATTCAAAAAACATAGGGGAAGGCTGACAACATCAGTAAACAAAAATAAAAAAAATGTAAACAAAAATAAAAGATTTCAACAAAAAATAGCACTAAACAGTTGAAAGTTGCGGGCCAAGGAACTCATTCATATACTCTCCATGGTAGGCTCTTGGATAGATGATATCTAAACATTTGGGAATTTCTATCTACAAACAAACAGAATTGTTGGTTGCAACCTCCATCATGATAATGGGATAAAGGAACATCTGCATGCAAATTGCCTCCTTGATCAATTATGATGTTATGAAAAATACAACACATGAGGATTATGCGAGGTAATTTATGTTTTTATGGTTTCCACATTACTACATCAATAATTTCCCATGTTCTTGAATTTCCATATGAAGAAGAGGATCACCCCCTTCACTAAACTTGGGATTGTGTTTATCTTCCTCACTATCATTGCAAATAAGTGCTTCATTAGCATTTTGAACATTGAGTCGTCTGCACAACACCCATAGTAGAAACAATCCAATGAGAAGGGCGAAACCCTAGAATGCCACAAAATATAGTGGGCACTCTCACACTTCCAATACTTTGACAAATAGTAGTAGTTGAGAAGCATCATTTTAACCAATCCATGTTCCTATTGAGGCTCTCTCTATAATTTGCAATGCCAAAACCATATGCGACTGTAAAGGTTTCCTCAACAATGGCACACGGTCATGATCAACCTCATAGTTTTAGTCACAATCTCTATCCCTATCCCAGCCATGAGAACACTCATAATATATTTCATGTAAGCACCCAAAAATCCCATTCTTTGTATTTCCTATGTTCTTTCTTTAGTCAAACAGTCAAAGTTTCAGAGTTTTTAGAAACATTTGAAGCTGAGATTTAGAAGATAAGGTAGAATGGTCTGCTGGAGCTACAACTGAATTGGAAGAAGAAATTAGAGCTTGTTCAAAGCCTTTCACCTTGTCAAATAAATCATTTCCCAACCAAGCAAACTTCCATTACCAATTTCTAGTGATATTCCATTGTTTATATTTGATTCACCAATATTTACCTTCTCATGGTGTTGCTTCATAATTTGCAAAATTATATGAATTGCCTCAAATGCTTTGGATCTCACCGCACTGTCTGGGTCAATGGTAAGAATGAATTTTTTTGGAAAGATGTGAGTTGCAACCTCAAAAGGATTAGAATATGCACTTAGTATACTTAAATCCATCACTCCTGTTGCTCATGTTGAAGAAAAAGTGTCACAACACACATAGACAATGAATACGTCTAACAATACCCTCCTCTTGAAAATCTAGTCTATAGTTTTCTATCATAACTACATAATATGTTGATCCAATGATCCTCAATACCACAAAAATCCTAATAGATCCAAGGCCTCAGGACCATGCAAAATACGAACACGTTCCACAAGATGTGAAATCATAACCTCTGCATATAAGTGGCAAGCCATAATTGAAATAAACCATAAAAACCACAAAAATATTCTTGAAAGTTCCACAGAGGACACTTTTTGACTCCAAAGGTCTAAAATAAAACTCTAATCAATATCGATCCCTTTACTATACCAATGTAGGGCCCTCTTCTTCAACAATAACTTTATCAAAACTAAAACTTGTTTCGACAACCATCAGAGTAGTTGTAATATTTGAAACACAAAGATTGAATGCCCATGCTATATCATAAAGTTTCTAGTAGCACTTCTAATATTATGTACTTGACGTGAAACAACAAATGTTGGGTACATTCTCACCATTTCCTTTTTTTATACAAGCTACCACAACACAATATAAAACTTCCAAAGAAAACATCCATATTCAAGTAATCCCTATTTTATTATGATTTCTATCATTTGTGCATGTAAATTTTTGATAAGAATTTAATAAGGGTGATATTCAATACACCTGGAGATTTGTGATAGCAACACAGATGCCTGTAACGTGGGTGAAATGCATACAAGCTCCTAAAAAAACCTCCAACATTTTCAAAGTTTTCCTCTTATTTTGCAATGTGTCATGCATTCATTTCTAATCTAAAATGTGTCATATTATTCTAGAATGAGATGGCCAAGTGTCATATAATAGTTCTATGTGTTCCCCATACACTGTCCACTCTTTGGGAAATAATCTTAAATTAAATAATTTGAAAATAATGTCTATGCAGAGTTGCAGAAGGATAAGAGTTTCCCAATTGAATTCAAGTTTCAACCATGCCTTAACCCCAACCATTATATAACCCTTGAAAACACCAAACACTTTTTATTAGACTATCTCTTAACTATCCTTTCCCTTGATTGTGCAAAGAACTTGACATTTGATTGTCATGTTTATCTCTTTCACACCGCTTTATGATATCCAACAGTATCATAATAGAGTGTTTGACTATTTATTGATAAGTTTTCTTACCATCGTGAGGCTTGTTGAGAGACCTACCTTTTGTTGTGTAGTTTTCACACACACGCCTCGTTGAAAGCAGGGGCCCTCTTTCTATTTTGGTTTTGGTGTTTTGGCCCTTTCATTTTGAGGTTTATCTTATTTAGGCATGTGCTAAAATGTTTATTTTGATTGCCTAAGTGTCTCCCCTGGGTTATTCATTGAAAATCCTAAGTTCTGGATAAATTTCGGGTTTGTACTCGGGTTCAGGATTTTCTACCCTGGTCGGATTTTCTTGGATCTTGCTTGGACTCTAGCTGGACCCTGTTGTTTAGAGATTTTCGGTATTCGCGGATTTACGCGTGGGCCGGATTTTCCTGGATTCCGCCCTATCGTCGGATTCCCGGGTTTTCTGACTGTCTTATCGATTGCATTAATGACTTCGTACATGCTTTGAAGGATGTATTTAACTTGATTTTTGAGGTCTTTTATGCTATCATGCTTACTATTTGCCATTGTTTGAGTTGAGGAGTGCTTTCTTGCGAATTATTGGTTGGGTTTTTGGGGCGTTTGGGTTTGAATTGATCGATTTAGTGGCGATTTCTTGTGCATTCTTTCCCCTGTTCTTTGTGGAAACCATTCTCTTCGCATTTGCTGATTCTGGGATCGATTTTCGATTTATAATGGTATGTGTTTGATTGCTTTGCTTTGAATTGATGATTATGGATAGCGCGTTGATGTTATAAGAGCTTCTGGGACTTGAATTCCTGAATATTTGATCACTTCATGACTAGGGTTGTGTAGCATTGATTAATTTATGATCTCCCAAGTAATTTCTGAGTTTGTTGGTCTGTTTTCATTTTGGTGAACTTAGTTGAGAGTCACGATTTTTTTCCCTAGTATGGTGTCGGTATTTGAATTACCTGAATCATAGGTTTTCCTATGTGTTAATGGTGGATGTATAGGGTTTAAACCTAGGGAATTTCCATTCATCTTTAGTTTTCTCTCAAATGGGCCTAGAATGCAAAGAAAATATTTTGAAGGTCCATTCATAAGTTTCCCTAAGCTTAAATCGTTGAAATTCATGATTAATGAGATGCTGTGTGTGAAATCGTGATTTCATGTTGCAATCCGACTTTTGGCCTCAGTTCGGGATTTCTCGTTCCTTCGGGATAATCCATCTCTGGCGAATTTTCCTGAAATTTGGTGAGGAGCAATAAAATTATCGCTATCATATACACCCTCGGAAGGACAAACATTCATCGGAAAGAGGTCATAGTGGGCTCCATTAGTCATACCGATATTCTTTTCCATCGCTGAGACCTCCATCCTTCAGCGAGACCTTTCACCGAGCGCATTCCACTCTCGTCGAGCTCCCTTCATTTCAGCTGGGGAGACCCTGCTTGGTCGGTGAGACCTTTCGGCAAGCTCAAAAATCTTGCTGAGACCTTCGCTTTCAGTGAGACTTTACTTTGACACCGGCTGCCTCAGCGAGACTACCAATGGTCGCCGAGACTTCATGACAAAGCCTTCCTTTCTTAGCGAGCTCGGATCTTCTTTCGGGGAGATCACATGTTGTTGGCCAGAGGTTATACCGATGAGACTCCATGTCGGCGAAACATTATGTAGTTGACAAGACCTCTAGCCGAATTCAAAATCTATTGCCGAAACATCCATTTGCTTCGCTGAGACTCCCCCTCATCGGCGAGATGTTACACCGAAAACACCTAATTTTAGTGAAACCTCATCCAATGACATCCAACTTCGGTGTGACCTCCCGGAAGTCGCCAAGACTTCTTAATGAGATGACATACTTTTGGCGAGCTGAGACAATTCCACGGATTTCTGCTGACGCCAGATTTTGCGAAGTGTCTCTGCTTCCGTGAAAATCCGTCTCTGGCGGATTTTCACGAAATTGAGTGGAATGTAAGGAAATATGGAGTAGCATGATGTGTTAGTGATTTTCAATGCATTTTATTATTATTTCATGCTATCTTGGGATCTCCTATAAGGTTTGTTGATTGAAAATGATCAAATTTAATTGTTAGTAGGTGTTTGTTGATTATTCCGCTCAAATCCGTCTGGCCCGAAATTTCCCGAAATTCCTCCCCACCTTGGATTCCATGGATGGTTCTGAAACCCGAAGTTTATCAAGAGAATTTTATATGAATTGTAATAACACCTTGATTGTATGAGGCTTATTCTAACTATGTTCTTATGGATTAGAATTCTCTTTCCTGTGGTTTTTATTATGATTTCCAAGTTGAGTGCAAGCTGAATCTAGTAAGGTAGCAGCTAGGTCCTCAATGTTTGATGCAGAGAAGATTAAAATGGACATTAAGAGCAAGATCCCTGAGAGTAAAATGACTTCTGTTTGGTCAGAAGTGACTGATACAAATGTTGGCCTCTGGGATTATGAAGAATTTAAAGGAAGAATGGCAGCAGATGATTCTCCTTTAGTGGCTAGAAGCATGATGGAATCAGGCTTGTCACATGTTGCTAGTTTCCCTTCTATGGTGCAATGTTATGACCTGGTCCTTGAATGTGTCGGGCACTATGATCAAGGTTAACAAAGAATTATTGGTCCTCAAGGGAGGGTTGTGGCAAATATCAACCCTGTCTCCATTGTCCAAACATTTGATATGCCAGATAGGTCTCATGTGGTGGGATTCAACATTAAGGCGGCTCATGAGTTCTACAATGAACAAACTGTGAAGTCACAACATTTTATCAATTCCTGGCTAGAGAAGCCTAAGTCTCACTATTCTAAATTACCCAAGCAACTATTTAGGATAAAGTTCAAGAAGGAGTATTATGATGCCATCACCCTTCTTAGCAGGGTGGTTGGATTGAAAAATGTTGGCATGTTTGAGAATTGGATGTGCCATGTGATTATGAGGATGGAGCAAGAGAAGATTAAGTACCATTGGGCAGGGGTCATTAGCCAAGTAATCCACGAGCAGTTGTCCAATGTGTTGTAAACAAAGACCTTCACAATGACCTCATATTTGGTCTATGCATTTGCAAGATTCCACCCCTACAAAGGATTGAGCACAAGGGGCATTTTTGGACAATATATTATCTACGAGGTTTACCCTCAGTTGCACTTGGGAGGTTTGAACTAAAGGAGGGTGAATGATGAATTCACCATGCATATGACTAGATTGCTTCAAGGTGCAGAGCATGTCAGGATTTCAGATCAATCAAAATAACTCATCAAGAAAAATGGTGCATGGTTTATTCAGTTCCGAACTTTCTCCTACATTCGGATTGATGGCTGCCAAAGAGCTCCATACAGACTTCCAAGATACCCTACCGATCACATTCTACTGTTGGAGGTCACTAGGAAAATCTGTGACTTTGATGCCATTGTCAAGAGGGACAAGCATAAGACTGGATTTGGTGGAGATTTCCCCTTTAGGATTGGCACTGGAGAGGCTTGTCCTTCCATTGGTTCCGCCTAGGCTTCAGAGGAAGAAATGAGTACTCTTGGCTTGTCTTTCCACTCCAAGAGGCTCCAGATTTGATATTACAGGAGAAGCTCAAAAGAAGGCCAGCAAAGAGTATAGCCATAAGGTGAATTTGGAGGACTACTGGGCCAACTGCAGTGATGAATTTAAGGTTAGAAAGAAGAAATTCTCCTAGCTTCCAGTTGAGTTAGTTTGATTGTATAATGTAAAGGCAGTTCCTGATCAATTGGAAGATGATGGAAACTTGATCCAGGATCATGCTTATGAGTCCATAAAAGACAGACCAATTGGTGATGTGGATTGGTTGGAGGAGGAAAAGACAAAATTGAAACAACTGGTGGATCCAGTTATCAAGTTCACTAGGATGTGGCTAAAGCATAAGTTATGGGAGCTAGAAAATAATGGTGTATAGTGTACCTATGCGGTAATGGGAGATTTGGATCCCCACTCCACCTCTGAAGAATCTACCGAGAAGGATGCTAAGGGCAAAGGTAAGTTGGGTTCTCCTATCAAAATCAAGATCAAAGGTGTTCAAGAAGCAAAGGCCCAGGAAGTAGAAAAATAGAGAAAGCCAAAGGCCAAGCAGAGGACAAGGACTAGGAAGTCTGAGCAGAAAGAGGCTGAAGGGCAGAATCCTAAGGCTGATGATCCTGTACCCAAAAGGAGGAGAATCATAAAATTGTCACAGAAGGCAAGCTCCAAGGTAGGAGGGGAAGAATTTTCCCCACCGGTGGTAAATGTTGAAAGTTCAGAGGAGAAGTCCAAGGTGTATACAAGGAGGTCTAAGACTCCTTCTCCTAGGGATAGTGTGCCTAAGGTTGATCTCCCTTCGGTGGTTTCTCATGAGGAGCAACATGATGATGTGCCTTCCGCTCATGAAGCTCAAAGAAAACCAGGTGAGTCAGAGAATGTTGAGGATCATCCAGATACTGAGGGAGAATAATTTCACAAGGGTGATCTTCATAGTGCAGAGGCAGAAATTGAAAAGGTAATGCAGTCTCCTTTGGTGGCTTATGCCGAGTCACCTGTTGGAACCGAGGAGGTTAAGTCACCTCCAAAAGAGGAGGAAACAGTGAAGGATCCATCACCTGAACAAGAGGAAGAGCATTGTAAGGAGAAGGAAAGCAAGACAGATGAAACTCCTAGGAAACGAAATTTGAATGAGGAAGCGGCTAAGAATCAACAGGAGGTGAGACTAGGTGAAGTGCAATTGGAATCCACTATTCCTGGTTGGTTGGACAAGGAGATAAAGAGAAAACAAGTTGTTGTGGAAGATAGTCCACCGAATTGGGATGCACTACTAGCCAAAATTGGAAAAGATAAAGGTAAAAAGAAGGCTAGGGTTATGTCAAAGATTGAAAGAGATGAAGCTCATAATAGAGTTGTTCACATTTCCACCCCTGCTCTAGATAAAAACAGAGATAATGTGGCTGGAAAGGATTATAATGTGCAAAATTTCAACTTGGGGCCTACTTCTGTGGAACAAGATATTGAAGATTATGAGGGTTCTAGTGCAGTCATCATGGGCAGGCTGAGGAAGGAAATAAAGACCAAGCATGAGTTGAAGAAAGAGAATGAAAATCTCAGGAAATGCTTGGAGGAATTAATGAAGCCCCTGCAATCCATTAACCCTTCGATTTCTGTTGTGAATCCTTTGCCTCAGGAGACCATTACCGAGCTTGAAAAAATGAAGGCTTCCAATCTTGCCAGAGCGAGTTGGCTACAAGGGGTGCGAACAAAAGGTAATGAGGCCATTGAGGAGATTCTATCAACTGGGAAGGATGCTATAAGGGTAACTGATTGGTTGAAGGCAGTGTTGGCACAAGATAAGGAAGACACAGATCTCCTGCTGCGGAAAACCAGAACTATCATGGAGTACGCCCGGGATAGGTTGGTAAGTGTTGGAATTCTTCCTTCCTCCAGAGCTTCCGAATCATGGGAGTGGTATGAGGCAGTGAAGATTAGGCAGAAAGTGTTGAAGAAGATTTACAAACAAAGGAGGCAGATTGGTGATACCCTAGCTGGTGTTTACAATGGATCCATTTCCTTCTCTGAAAATATGACGGGAAGAAGGAAGATCACACCCAAGTACTTGAGCTTGGAAGAGTTGAGGAAGTGGTGGCATGATGTTTATGCCCCAATTAATGATGATTCCATTTCTGAGCATCTGTTAGATGATGCGGCCACATACATTGCTGTCATTGAAAAATACCTAACATATACGGTGGATTGGGATAGGTCGGTAAAACAATCAAGGGAGGAGATTGCATCAATTGAAAGATGACTTAGGGTTTTTCCGTTACCACCTGTGGCCGACTTGGATGGGGTGCTGTTGAAAGTGCATGAAGGGATGAATTAGAATAGAGACAAAGGGGAAGGCAGTCAATGCCCAACTATATCAAGATTTGTGCTTCCCTATTATCATGCCCTGCATTGGTCGGAGCTACGTTGGGAATCCTGGGCTGACCTGGGTGTAGTTCATGCATTTAATTCATTCCTTCGTTCCATTTTGACTTTCTCTTGGCTGACTGGTGGTGCCTAATTAATGTTGCAAAACTCTTGCTAGGCCAACAGGTTTTCTGGGGGGATTCTATATATTTGGGCATTTTTGCCTCATTTGTAAGGGTTAGAAGATAGAAGTAGAATAGAGAAAAATAGTTAGAAGTGAATCAAGTAGGGCAAGTTAGCAAGTAGTTGTTCTCAAGAAAATATTGTAACAGAAAGTTGGAATTGTTGCTATAGTGGATAATTCGAATGTAAGTAATGACATTGTGATTTGGTGCCATACTTGTATTCTCTTGTCTTGCATGGTTCTTGTTATTCTATCTTTCAAATTTCTTTGAGGAGGTTAATATTTAGATTAGATTCGATTCAATAATGTTTGTGATTTGATATTTGAAGTGTTGCAACAATCCCTTAGTCCATACTTTTCGCAACCAACTGATTGTTAGTTGCTTTGCAAAGATAGCCCGGACTTCATATTCGTTGTGCTTAGTTCAATTGTGAAGATTTGTTTATTTCAATTGTAATAGGGTTGTTTGAATGAATGTTCATGATTTGAAAATATTAACACCTCAAAAAATCACACTGTTTTCTGTAAGATTGCAGATTTATCTGGGTCAAGTAGAGATCAGTTTTGAGGGATTGGTCCATTTCAGTGTTTATCATTTGCATTGTTAATCTTAGGAGTAGTATTAGATTTAGGAATCTCTTTGAAACCCTTATCTTTTGTTATTTCTTTATCATTGATTCAGATTTTGAATTAAAGTATCATCATATTGTTAGATCTGATAAATTGAGATTCAATATTTTGCTTGTAGTAAGGTCCCATTGTGATTACCATCATTTTCACATTTTATTACTGAGTTGTTTATGCATTGCCAAGACTTGAAATTAGAGACCTTGGGGTTATCTCTTGAGGCTTGCTGATAGAGATTTACCTTTCAAGTGAGATAGGATATCATATTCTGTTTGAGTTGTTGCTGTGTAGAAAACATCATCAACAGATTGGCGCTAGAAGGAGGGCCTGAATAAGCAAGCTGGATCAATTTTTGAATGCCATCTCTCTTGAGAGATTTAGAAGGACAAGATCCGCTCCAGGAGAGGAGGAATTTTAGGAATTACCAGACCCTACTAGGTCCAGAAGGACTAATAGAAGGGGAGAGTCATCATCATCTCATCCACCTCCCTCATCTCCATCATCCCCATCTTCATTAGGTTCATCTTAGTCTGAGGCCATTCCCAGTCCACAACCTCAGCCAGTCATAAATCAGCCATTACCACCCCCACCTCCACCAATGGATTTCCTAGCAACCAACCCATCTCCATAAAGTTTTTCCGTTTAGAATGTCATTCCCAAAAACCCTGAACACTTCTGTTCAAAATTCCATGTCAATGATCCAAATAGGACCGCTGAGGAACACATCAGGATCTTTCAGACTGGCCTTAAGGATAGAGGGATAAACCATGAGGATGTAGCATGTAGATTATTTCCTTATTCATTGGGAGAGGATGCGTTCTATTGGTACAACCATTTACCTACTGGGTCTATTGAGCATTGGACTGAGTTAGAGGCTGACTTTTTAAAAGCTTTTAATCTCGAGAGCCGAATGGAGTGCATTGGCTTACATTGGGAGGTTGGCTGATCTTGAGGATTTTTCATTGAGCTTTATCAGGAAAGCGCGGAGCATCCCCTTGCGCCAACTCACTCTCGGCAGTTCGAGCGAGACCAGACGCATTAAACCGGCGGAGGTTTAACTTTCCCTTGGCGTCGAGGCAGCGTGAGAAGGCGGCTCCGGGCACTGGTCAGCGTAGCTGATCGTCGGGCTTCCTCTTCAGCTATCCCGCCAGCCACCTCGAAGTTGGTAAAACGGTACCGGTCTGCAACCCGATAGCCTGCCGCAGCCCTGAAGTTCACGTCCCGAGGAACGTCCAACGGTTCAGTTTCGTCGCGAATCTCCAACCTGCCCGCGTTGCCGTCCTTTCCGTTCAGAACCGCGCCGTCCGGCATCCGTAGCCAGCCGCCAAACGCCTCCTGAATGTTAACGCAGTCCAAAATAAGACTTACTTTGAGGAACCGGGGAATATCAAGCTACTCAAGAAATATGCGGCCCAATCAGAACATAGAGAATACACAAGGACAAAACTTTGATAGTACCGTCATGAAAGAGGTATGCTAACACGATATAGATATAACTGTGACGTGAGGTTAAGCACAATGAAAGAGGAGGACACCAATTAGGATTTAATAATGGTAGAGGGTATAATAATGACAGAAGATAGAACTATGAGAAAAGCAATCCCTCAAAGTTAAACCCTTGACAGAGGACCGTGGTGGTCAGGTTCAGTAATCAGGATAGAACAGGACTTGGAACACAGGGCCCAACAATGGAGGAGTCCCCACCCCATTGGATCAACCAATTAGTCAACCTATCAATCATTCTGCCAATCAACCAGTTAATCAAGAGAAGCCTCCTAGCGATGTATATCTAGCCGAGGCTGCTTTATCAGGGTGGTGTAGGCTCCACAAGACTAGTCAACATTATGAGTTAGACTATCAAGAATTCCAAACAATGGCCTCAATCTTTCAGTATGAAGTGGAGAACAATGCAAGCAGTCAGGAAATAGTACCATCCAACCCTTATGATTCACCCTGCAGTTGAAAGCGTCTCATGCTCCTTTTCCTCAAAGTAAGGAGAATGTACCTGAAAAGGAATCTGACCAGTTGGAGGAAGAGGCAGACCAGGTATGCAATGGGGATGAAATGACACAGTTATTTGATGAGAGTCAAGTGAATGATAATGGTCCCAGAGATGAAGAAGAGGCTTATGTCAAAGAGGAATCTTACATTGAAGAAGTGCAGACCTTCCAAAGACCTGTCAAGGAGTATGACTTGAGGGAGTTGCCACACAGGCGCCCACAGGCTGGAGGCCCCTTTACTACTTCCATTCCACTGAATAATTTCAACACGCCTCCAGACCCTAATACTAGCAATAATCCATCACTGCCTCAGGTGTCCAAGCAATATTTATCTCAAGATCCAGGACATGCTGATGTACCAAAAGGAAGAAATGCTGATGCAAATAAGGAAAAGATGGTGGAATACCAGAGGGAGACTCCTACTGATTTAAATGAAGGACAATTGGCCACGTATGTTGCTGAAGAACTCTGAAAATTGAAGGTAAATCAATCTTCATTCGAGTTATTAAGAGTTCCATCCATTAGAAATGTAGTCTTAGGATCTTATAATGAAAATTCTATGTCACAAGATAAATCAGTTAGCGAGAATGTCAATAGAGTATCTAGTTCTCGGTCAGTAGGAAGACAAAATCAGACTCATAATCAAATCCATATGCCCCCTGGAGATACTGGGAAAGAAAATGACAAATCTCAAGTTGCTCAAGTAGATAGTCCCTTAACTCCGTTTCAAGGGAAGACAGACACACCTCCATTCTTGATTTCTGTTTGAATATTCGGTAAGAATCTGCATAATTGTCTACTGGATTCTGGTGCTTCAACCAATGTTATGCCTTTCGGTGTATGTCAAGCTATGGGAATTACTCCTTTTGAATCACAGAAGAAAGTAATACAATTGGATAGGACTGAAGTCAATGTTGTAGGAGAATTAAATATGATTCATATGCAAGTTGCTTCTAATCCTAGGATTCAACAGGTTATCAATATACAGGTGGCTGACATACCTGACGCTTATGGCCTAATTCTGGGAAGAGAATTCACCAGGGCCTTGAATGGGTATGTTTCGACTGATCACTCCCATATGTGGCTTCCCTGGAAGGGAGTTCCAAACCAAATTAGGATTGAAAGAGAACCTAGAATGAAGTACATGATTACAGAATATCAGAAAACTTCTACTAAAATTTTGGTATCAGAAGTAAATATGGGTAACTATATGCTTGCTACTCCTCTTGAAGAGCCATATATGGAGGAAGTTCTAATGTTCCACACAACACCTGCCAACCTTACAATAGAATCTATTAGTACTGAAGTCCTGATCGAACCAGATGAAAATGATAGTGGTTTGGAAGATAGTCAGCTTGGTTTGCTAGATAATTTTCAAGAGTTCATTCAAAAGTGCATTGGAGATCAAGTTCAGCTAGGAAGAGGAATGAACTTTGGAGAGCTAATCTCGCCCAATTGGTGCAGGGTGCATAATGCTTCTCATTCAAAATTAGACTACTGTTTATGCTAGGCTGTAGTGGAACAAATACAGAAACGTATCAACCCCACTCCTGTAGTCAAAATCGATATCTTGAATGTCCAAGAAGATCCTAAAGGAAAATGAGTGATGCCTTCTGAAAAGCCATCCAACAGTAACAATGCAAGTGAAAAAGCAGGGAACTCTGCAGTTGCTGGTTGTTGGACTTTAAGATTCGATGGGTCCAAATCAAAGAATGGAGCCAGGGCAGGTTTCAAGCTAATTAGTCTAAGAGGTAAGAAATTTTTTGCTGCTCATAGACTTCAATTTCACTGTACGAATAATGTAGCCGAATATGAGGCCTTGGTGCATGGGCTGTTAATGGCATTGAAGAAAAAAGTTAAGATCTTACAAGTTTTTGGAGATTCTGAGTTAGTAGTCAAGCAAGTTAGGAGACAATACTCTTGTCATGATAGGAGAATGAGTAACTATAGACACAGAGTGTGGGACCTCATTGAAGGATTTGATGCCTTCAACATTCAGTTGATTCCACGAAATAAGAACCAGACAACTGATTCTCTTGCTCAGGCAGCAAGTACCTTGCAGCCTCTGTCTCTTTCAGGACTAAAGAAGTTTACGGTGGAGCTAACCCCAGTAGCCTCAGTAACCGATAATATCACCAACTTCCAGGTATTTGAAGATGACAAGCATATCTTAGATTTTATTACTAGTACCGATGTCTTTGCTTCTCAAATCATTAACGAAACTGAACTTCAAGAAGCTGAGATGGACTTGGAAGGGGTAATTAATCTGAAGACCAACACAATTCCCAGGGGAATGGTGCAACTAGAGAGGATCTTTGATCTGGACAAGATCAGAGATTAGGAACAGGCTATCAGGAAAGAGTCTATTATGGGACAGTGTGAGAAATATAATATGGGATCTCAGGAGGATGTCAAAAATGTCTTTATTGGTAAAATATGCACTCCTGAGGAAAGGAAAGGAATCATCAATGCACTACATAGATATCCAAATGTGATAGCTTGGAGTTATGAAGACTTAAAGACTTATGATACATCAATCATAACCCATACTATTCCTCTCAATCCAGGAGTAAAGCCTTTTAGATAGAGGCAAAGGCCCATCAATGCTTTACTGGAACCCATAATACAAAAGGAAGTGCAGAAACTATTGTTTGCAAGGATAATATTTCCAGTCAGACACTCCACCTGGGTTGCAAACTTGGTGCCAGTACGAAAGAAAAATGGTGAAATCAGACTGTGTGTAGACTTCAGAAACCTAAACAAAGCATCAGAAAAAGATAATTATCCAGTACCCCCACTAGATGAAGTATTGCAGATTGTCAATGGATCTCAGATGATGTCTTTCCTGGATGGTTATTTAGGGTATAACCAAGTCATGGTGTAGTATGAGGGATAAAGTACGATCAGTCACCACCAGCGGGGCACTTTTTCCTACATAACATGCCTTTGGCTTAATTAATGCCGAGCCATATTTCAAAGAAGGAGTCAGCTTTGTATACGTTCCCGCCATTGCATTGTAAAGTGCTAATCATTTATATGGATGACCTAATGTATGCTTTTCCTTCAAGAAGAGAGGTGGATCATCTCAAATTGGCAAAAGTTTTTGTGGAAATGTGTAGCTGGAATAGTCAAGCCAACCCAAAGAAATGCATCTTTGGAGTAGCATAAGGTAAATTATTGGGGCATGTTCTCTCTGAATAGGGGATTTCCATTGATCCAGAATGTATAGAAGCCATTCTTAAGATTCCACCGCCTGCCAGTAAAAAGGAAATCAAATCATTCTTTGGTAAGATCAACTTCGTGAGGAAGTTCATCACTGGGTTTGCGGAAATAGTTAAACCACTGAATGCTATGTTAAAGGAGGCCAAAATAGAATGGAATGCAGAGGCAAAGGAGGCATTTGCAGAGATAAAGAGGGCTATTGTTGAAGCTCATGTTTTGGTAAGTCCAGACTATGCTAAACCGTTCTATATATATTCGTTTGCCTCTGATCATTCATGTGATGCTATGTTGACTCAAAAGTCGTATCAAGGAAACGAGCATCCCATAGCATTCATTAGTGCACCATTGAAGGATGCGCGAGCCGAGGATATCCGCAAGCGCTTATTCTTTTAGTTAGAAAGTAAAGAAATTCTGTGCATTACGTAAAACAAAATCTTATAAATGTTTCGATCATGTAGTTGCCGTTATTGATTTTGCATCGAGTCGGAGAATTTGTGGAACTGGGCGGTAACTATGTTGCCAAGAGGCGATAGCGGAAATTCAACCCATGAAGCGGTAAGAGGCATTGCATGGCTTTCATTATCGCATTACCGCGCATTCGCGCCCCGACCTTACAGCCTTTTAGAGTTACAATTTGGTGATGTTTCTCCCGAGAGGGTGGCGATGGCAAGAGCCGATACCCCACCCAGATGCCCGACATCCCTTAATTCAGCACAAAGAAGGGTTTTGCGCCAAAGAGTGATAGTTTCCATGTTGAAAGGAGCCGCCCTATATAAGAAAAAAATCATGAGGTGTTACTGAAAGTTCCAGTAGAGTCTAAAAAGTATATTGGAATCTACTTACGATATGGCATAGCCATGGATCACCACCTTCACAACGGAATCCAGATTATGAGTCGTGGGTTACTATTGGCCTACACTATTCAAAGATACACACAACCACATCATAACTTGTCATGTATGTTAGACTACAACCACCAGAGAGAAGTATGCCGCACTCCCACTCCAGCCGGTCTTCGAGGTAAAACCTTTTGCACAATGGGGAATGGAATTCATAGGTCCAATCAATCAGTTCTCTCCTCCTACAGGATATAGGTATATCCCATCACACCGGGACATTTCGCCATGGCGATGACCGAGGTCTGCCTAAAGCAATGTACTGTGCAGTGGTATCAAACGCATCAATTAGGCATTCTTAATCATTTTGATGTCCTATGTTCTATAGTTTCCAGATAATGGTTAAGGCGCTTTCAATACAAAAGCTTTCATCAGTTTTCACCATGGGATTATCATTAAATTTGCATCCAACTATTACCCTCAGGGAAATGGGTTAGCTGAGTCATCCAACAAAAATCTCCTGACTATTATCCGCAAACTATTAGAAATAAATCCCAAGGATTGGCATACCCAACTTCGATACCCAACTTCAATTTGCTCTTTGGGAAGATCACACCAGACATAAGACTTCCATAGGAATATCACCCTATCACCTAGTTTATGGATTAGAGCCTGTGTTTCCCATTCAGTTAAAGATCCCCACCTTGTAGTTCATTAATGAATATTATGATGAGGGAGATAAACGTGAGGCTAGACTTATTGAATTATTACACCTTGAGGAAAAGAGAGATGAAGCCCTGAAAAAATTTGCTAAACATCAGGGGGTTGTGAAGAGATGGTTTGATAAAAGAGCCAAGGTTAAAGCTTTTAGGATTTCTGACTTGGTTCTTTACTGGGATAAAGCCCACGACCATAAGGGGGAGCATGGAAAATTTGATAAACTTTGGCTTGGTCCTTACCAGATTTCAGAAATTCTGGGAGATAATGCTTTCCGTTTGAAAACTCTCACTGGAGAGGATATCCCATTGCCTGTCAATGGGCAGTATCTAAAGCATTATTTCTAGTCTTGAGCTATTTTCAGCTCTTGTCTTGTATATAGTTAGATTAGGTTTTCCTTTCTGCTTTGCTTTTTTTTGTTTTGGTTAGCGTAGGGTTGCTTTTGGGTTTGGTTTGTTTTTTGCTTTGCTCTTGCTTTGGGGGGTTTTCCTGTTTTCGCCTGGATGTGTTGCACCTACATGACAAATATATCATTATCTGGGATTGTTCTAAGTATTTCGTTGGTGGATTATGGTCTTGTATCTTGAAAGGACGGTTGAAGTCTTTTCTATTGCCAACAGTCTCAATGTTTGATTCATTGAAAATAGGTCACTAGTTTTGATTTGAATTTGAAGTACTCTAAAAATCTTATATCTCTCATATATCTTAAGAATCCTGATGTTACCATGGAATCCTTGTGAAGTTTTGTCAGGTGAAAAATCTTATTTCTGCTTCAGCGCCACCGTGGTTCTCAGCCCTGAGTGTGAGCTTCATTGTTTACAGGTTGAAATGAAAGTGACATATAAAGAATATCAAAAGAAAGAAAAGTGAAATATTGAAAATCAAAAGAAAGAATTCAACTTATCAGGAGTATCTGAATATCTCTACCAGGGCTATAGACGCCTGGCTAGTAGTAGAGCTATGTTCAGGAGAGTCACAATGATAACCTCATCGGGGCTATGGACACCTGACTGGCAGTGAGGCCCTATCTAGGTTGCTTTTGAAGTTAGAATCCTTACGTAGCCCGACTTGACTGAACTTGGTTTCTGTAGTAACTTAAGGAGGGAAATGAACTCATATGCACACACTTGGATTTTTAGTTTATGGAAGGTTTGGTCTCTCCTTTGGTTCTGATTCTTTAAATCTTTGCATTTTGGTCTGTTCGTTTGGTAGTGAGACTGAAACCAAAGATTTTGGGTTCTCAATTCCTGTTCGTCATCAAATGATCTGGAGCATTTTCCCAGCAGAGTCGCCATTTGTTGTACAGTTTTCGCACACACGCCCCACTGAAAGCAGGGGCCCTCTTTCTGTTTTGGTTTTGGTGTTTTGGCCCTTTCATTTTGAGGTTTTATCTTATTTAGGCATGTGCTAAAATGTTTATTTTGATTGCCTAAGTGTTTCCCCTAGGTTATTCATTAAAAATCCTAAGTTCTGGATAAATTTTGAGTTTGTACTCGGGTTCAGAATTTTCTACCCTAGTCGGATTTTCCCGAATCCTGCTTGGACTCCGGCTGGACCTTGTTGTTTGGAGATTTTTGGTATTCGCGGATTTACACGTGGGCCAGATTTTCCCGAATTCTGCCCTGTCGTCAGATTCCCGGGTTTTCTGATTGTCTTATCGATTGCATTAATGACTTCGTACATGCTTTGAAGGATGTATTTAACTTGATTTTTGAGGTCTTTTATGCTATCATGCTTACTATTTACCATCGTTTGAGCTGAGGAGTGCTTTCTTGTGAATGATTGGTTGGATTTTTGGGGTGTTTGGGTTTGAATTGATCGATTTAGTGGCAATTTCTTGTGCATTTTTTCCCTTGTTCTTTGTGGACACCATTCTCTTTGCATTTTCTGATTCTGGGATCGATTTCCGCTTTATAATGGTATGTGTTTGATTGCTTTGCTTTGAATTGATGATTATGGATAGTGCATTGATGTTATAAGAGCTTCTGGGACTTGAATTCCTGAATATTTGATTGCTTCATGACTAGGGTTGCGTAGCATTGATTAATTTATGATCTCCCAAGTAATTTCTAAGTTTGTTGGTCTGTTTGCATTTTGGTGAACTTAGTTGAGAGTCACGATTTTTTTTCCCTAGTATGGTGTCGGTATTTGAATTACCTGAGTCATAGGTTTTCTTGTGTGTTAATGGCAGATGTATAGGGTTTTAAACCTAGGGCATCGCCATTCATCTTTAGTTTGCTCTCAAATGGGCCTAGAACACAAAGAAAATATTTTGAAGGTCCATGCATAACTTTCCCTAAGCTTAAATCGTTGAAATTCATGATTAATGAGATGCTATGTGTGAAATTGTGATTTCATGTCGCAATCCGGCTTTTTGCTTCAGTCCAGGATTTCTTGTTCCTTCGGGATAATCCATCTTTGGTGAATTTTCTCAAAATTTGGTGAGGTGCAATAAAATTATCGCTATCATATACACCCTCGGCAAGACAAACATTCATCAGCAAGAGGTCATAGCGGGCTCCATTTGTCTTACTGATATTCTTTTCCATCGCTGAGACCTCCATCCTTCGACGAGACCTTTCACCGAGCGCATTCCGCTCTCATGGAGCTCCCTTCATTTTAGTCGGGGAGACCCTACTTGGTCGGTGAGACCTTTCGGCGAGCTCAGCTGACACCTTCGCTTTTGGTGAGACTTTACTCCGACACCAGCTGCCTCGGCGAGACTACCAACGATCGTTGAGACTTCATGATGAAGCCTTCCTTTCTTGGCGAGCTCAAATCTTCTTTTGGGGAGATCACATGTTGTCGGCCAGAGGTTATATCGATGAGACTCCATGTCGGCAAAACATTACACTGTCGACAAGACCTCTAGCCAAATTCAAAACCTATCGCCGAAACATCCATTTGCTTCGCTGAGACTCCCCCTCGTCGGCGAGACATTACACCGAAACCACCTAATTTTAGTGAAACCTCATCCGATGACATCCACCTTCGGTGTGACCTGCCGAAAGTCGCCAAGAATTCTCAGCGAGATGACAGACTTTTGGCGAGCTGAGATGATTTCGCGGATTTCCGCTGACACCGGATTTTGCGAAGTGTCTCTGCCTCCGCGAAAATCTGTCTCTGGCGGATTTTCCCAAAATTTAGTGGAATGTAAGGAAATATGGAGTAGCATGATGTGTTAGTGATTTTCAATGCATTTTATTATTATTTCATGCTATCTTGTGATCTCCTATGAGGATTGTTGATTGAAAATGATTAGATTTAATTGTTAGTAGGTGTTTGTTGATTATTCTGCTGGAATCCGTCTTGCCCGGAATTTCCCGAAATTCCTCTCTGGCTCGGATTCCATGGATGGTTCTGAAACCCAAAGTTTATCAAGAGCATTTTATATGAATTATAATAACACCTTGACTGTATGAGGCTTATTCTAACTATGTTCTTATGGATTAGCATTCTCTTTCCTGTGGTTTTTATTATGATTTCCATGTTGAGTGCAGGCTGAATCTAGCAAGGCAACAACTAGGTCCTCAATGTCTGATGCAGAGAAGATTAAAATGGACATTAAGAGCAAGATGCCTGAGAGTAAAATCACTTCTGTCTGGTTAGAAGTGACTGATACAAATTTTGGCCTATGGGATTATGAAGAATTTAAAGGAAGAATGGTAGCAGATGATTCTCCTTTGGTGGCTAGAAGGATGATGGAATTAGGCTTGTCACATGTTGCTGGTTTCCCTTCTATGCTGCAATGTTATGACCTAGTCCTTGAATTTTCCGGGCACTATGATCAGGGTACACAAAGAATTATTGGTCCTCAAGGGAGGGTTGTGGCAAATCTCAACCCTGTCTCCATTGCCCAAACATTTGATATAGACAGGTCTCATGTGGTGGGATTCAACATTGAGGCGGCTCAAGAGTTCTACGATGAACAAACTGTGAAGTCACAACAGTTTATCAATTCCTGGTTGGAGAAGCCTAAGTCTCACTATTCTAAATTACCCAAGTAGCTATTCAGGATAAAGTTCAAGAAGGAGTATTATGATGCCATCACCCTTCTCAGCAGGGTGGTTGGATTGAAAAATGCTAGCATGTTTGAGAATTGGATGTGCCATGTGATTGTGAGGATGGAGCAAGAGAAGATTAAGTACCATTGGGCATGGGTCATTAGCCAAGTAATCCATGAGCAGTTGTCCAATGTGTTGCAAACAAAGACCTTCACAATGACCTCATATTTGGTCTATGCACTTGCAAGATTCCATCCCTACAAAGGATTGAGCACAAGGGGCACTTTTGGAAGAGATATTATCTGTGAGGTTTATCCTCAGTTGCACTTGGGAGGTTCGAACTATAGGAGGGTGAATGATGCATTCACCATGCATATCACTAGATTGCTTCAAGGTGCGGAGCATGTTAGGATTTCAGATCAAGCAAAAGAACTCATTAAGAAATATGGGGCATGGTTTATTTAGTTCCCAACTTTCTCCTACATTCAGATTGATGGCTGCTAGAGAGCTCCATATAGACTTCCAAGATACCGTACTGATCACATTCTACTGTTGGAGGTCACTAGGCAGATCTGTGACTTTGATGCCATTGTCAAGAGGGACAAGCATAAGACTGGATTTGGTGGAGACTTCCCCTTGAGGATTGGCACTGAAGACGCTTGTCCTTCCATTGGTTCCGCCCAGGCTTCAGAGGAAGAAATGAGTACTCTTGGCTTGTCTTTCCACTCCAAGAGGTCCAAATTTGATATTACAGGAGAATCTCAAAAGAAGGCCAACAAAGAGTATAGCCATAAGGTGAATTTGGAGGACTACTGGGCCAACTGCAGTGATGAATTTGAGGTCAGTAAGAAGAAATTCTCCTGGCTTCCAGTTGAGTCAATTCGATTGTATAATGTAAAGGAAGTTCCTGATCAATTGGAAGATGATGGAAACTTGATTCAGGATCATGCTTATGAGGCCATAAAAGATAGACCAATTGGTGATGTGGATTGGTTGGAGGAGGAAAAGAAAGAATTGAAACAACTGGTGGATCCAGTTATCAAGTTCACTAGGATGTGGCTAAATCATAAGCTATGGGAGCTAGAAAATAATGGTGTACAATGTACCTATGCGCTAATGGGAGATTTGGATCCCCACTCCACCTTTGGAGAATCTACCTAGTAGGATCCTAAGGGAAAAGGTAAGTTGGGTTATCCTTTCATAATCAAGATAAAAGGTGTTCAAGAAGTAGAGGCCTAGGAAGCAGAAAAAAAAAAGAGAAAGCCAAAGGCCAAGCAGAGGACAAGGACTACGAAGTCTGAGTAGAAAGAGGTTGAAGGGCAGAATCCTGAGGCCGATGATCCTGTACCCAAAAGGAGGAAAATCATAAAATTGTCAGAGAAGGAAATCTCCAAGGTAGGAGGGGAAGAAGTTGCCCCTCCGGTGGTAAATGTTGAAAGTTCAGAGGAGAAGTCCAAGGTGTATACAAGGAGGCCTAGGACTCCTTCTCCTAGGGATAGTGTGTGTAGGGTTGATCTCCCTCCAGTGGTTTCTCATGAGGAGCAGCATGATGATGTGCCTTCCGCTCATGAAGCTCAAAGCAAACTAGGCAAGTCAGAGAATGTTGAGGATCATTCGGATACTGAGGGAGAATAATTTCATGAGGGTGATCTTCATAGTGCAGAGGCAGAAATTGAAAAGGTAATGCAGTCTCCTTTGGTGGCTTATGCCGAGTCACCTGTTGGAACCGAGGAGGTTAAGTCACCTCCAAAAGAGGAGGAAACAGTGAAGGATCCATCACCTGAACAAGAGGAAGAGCATGCTAAGGAGAAGGAAAGCAAGACAGATGAAACTCCTGAGAAATGAAATTTGAATGAGGAAGCGGCTAAGGATCAATAGGAGGTGAGACTAGGTGAAGTGCAATTGGAATCCACTATTCCTGGTTGGTTGGACAAGGAGATAAAGAGAAAAAAAGTTGTTGTGGAAGATAGTCCACCGAATTGGGATGCACTACTAGTCAAAATTGGAAAAGATAAAGGTAAAAAGAAGGCTAGGGTTATGTCAAAGATTGAAAGAGATGAAGCTCATAATAGAGTTTTTCACATTGCCACCCTTGCTCCAGATAAAAATAGAGATAATGTGGCTGGAAAGGATTATAATGTGCAGACTTTCAACTTGGGGCCTACTTCTGTGGAACAGGATATTGAAGATTATGAGGGTTCTAGTGCAGTCATCATGGGCAGGCTGAGGAAGGAAATAAAGACCAAGCATGAGTTGAAGAAAGAGAATGAAAATCTCAGGAAATGCTTGGAGGAATTAATGAAGCCCCTGCAATCCATTAACCCTTCGATTTCTGCTGCGAATCCTTTGCCTCAGGAGACCGTTACCGAGCTTGAAAAAATGAAGGCTTCCAATCTTGGCAGAGTGAGTTGGCTGCAAGGGGTGCAGACCAAAGGTAATGAGGCCAGTAAGGAGATTCTGTCAATTGGGAAGGATGCTACAAGGGAAACTGATTGGTTGAAGGCGGCATTGGAACAAGATAAGGAAGACACAGATCTCCTGCTACGGAATACCAGAACTATCATGGAGTACACCCAGGATAGGTTGGTAAGTGATGGAATTCTTCCTTCCTCTAGATCTACCAAACCATGGGAGTGGTATGAGGCATTGAAGATTAGGTAGAAAGTGTTGAAGAATATTTACAAACAAAGGAGGTAGATTGATGATACCCTAGCCGGTGTTTACAATGGATCCATTTCCTTCTTTGAAATTATGATGGGAAGAAGGAAGATCGTGCCCAAGTACTTGAGCTTGGAAGAGTTGAGGAAGTGGTGGCATGATGTTTATGCCCCAATTAATGATGATTCCATTTTTGAGCATCTGTTAGATGATGCGGCCACATACATTGCTTTTATTGAAAAATACCTAACATATAAGGTGGATTGCGATAGATCGGTAAAACAATCAAGGGAGGAGATTGCATCAATTGAAAGACGACTTAGGGTTTTTCCATTACCACCTGTGGCCGACTTGGATGGGGCACTCTTGAAAGTCCATGAAGGGACAGATCAAAATAGAGACAAAGGGGAAGGCAGTTAATGCCCAACTACATCGAGATTTGTGCTTCCCCATTATCACGCCTTGCATTGTTCTGAGCTACATTGGGAATCCCGAGCCAACCTGGGTGTAGTTCATGCATTGAATGCATTTCTTTGTTCCATTTTGACTTTCGCTTGGCCGACTGGTGGTGCCTAATTAATGTTGTGAAACTCTTGCTAGGCCGACGGGTTTTCCGGGGGGATTCTATATATTTGGGAATTTTCACCTCATTTGTAAGGGTTAGAAGATAGAAGTAGAATAGAGAAAAATAGTTAGAAGCGAATCAAGTAGGGAAAGTTAGCAAGTAGTTGTTCTCAAGCAAATATTTTAACAGAAAGATGGAATTGTTGCTACAGTGGATAATTCGAATGGAAGTAATGACATTGTGATTTGGTGCCATACTTGTATTCTCTTGTCTTGCATGGTTCTTGTTATTCTATCTTTAAAATTGCTTTGAGGAGGTTAATATTTAGATTAGATTCGATTCAATAATGTTTGTGATTTGATATTTGAAGTGTTGTAGCAATCCCTTAGTCCATACTTTTCGCAACCAACTGATTGTTGCTTTGCAAAGTTAGCCTGGACTTCGTATTCATTGTGCTTAGTTCAATTGTGAAGGTTTGTTTATTTCAATTGTAATAGGGTTGTTTGAATGAATGTTCATGATTTGAAAATATTAACACCTCAGAAGATTGCACTGTTTTCTATAAGATTGCAGATTTATCTGGGTCAAGTAGAGATCAGTTTTGAGGGATTGGTCCATTTCAGTGTTTATCATTTGCATTGTTAATCTTAGGAGTTGTATTAGATTTAGGAATCTCTTTGAAACCCTTATATTTTTTTATTTCTTCATCATTGAGGCAGATTTTGAATTAAAGTATCATCATATTGTTAGATCTGATAAATTGAGATTCAGTATTTTGCTTGTAGTAAGGTCTCATTGTGATTACCAACATTTTCACATTTTATTACTGAGTTGTTTATGCATTGTCAAGACTTGACATTAGAGACCTTGGGGTTATCTCTTGAGGCTTTCTGATAGAGATTTACCTTTCAAGTGAGATAGGATATCATATTCTGTCTGAGTTGTTGCTGTGCAGAAAACATCATCAACACCTTCTTGTTCATGAATTGATTATATATCTCCTTCATAGTAGGCTATAATATTTATCCCTAAGTTTTTCCTTTGTATTCTTTTGATGCTTTAACAAACTTATTGCATAAAAATGCTTCCAAGGGATCAAAGTACAATTTTACAAGCTTGGGATATGACTTTATAAAAGAAAATTTCCCATTTAAAACATTTTCAATCATTCAAAAACCATAGGATATGAACAAGACTCTTTAATCAATATGAGAAACCTAGTGAAGGCTATTTTAAGCCAAGAGAAAAAATAGGGTAACAATAATTCCTTCCCACTTTCCTTTTTATTATTATTGTTTGTTTGCATTTATGTGTAGAAAAATTCTCTTTAAAATTGTTATACAAAGAAAATGGTGTTTTCCCTTCTAGATTTGATTTTTGTGTGTGATAATAAAATAGTTTTAGTTTGTTGAGAGTTAGAAACATTAGTGGGTTTTATGAGTATTGTGGTGATATTGTGTTGCAAGAATAATGAGTTTTTCATTGATGCATTTGTTGGAAACATGAGCATGATGGATAAGTGCATTACATTAGAGTGTTTTCATTGATGCATTTTTTGGAAACATGACCATGAGGGATAAGTGTATTACATTACAATGTTGTCATTAATGTCAAAATTGTAGTCTAGTATGAAGACCATTGTGTAGATCAGTTTTTATATCTTGAACATGTTTGAAGATAGTAATCTGGTGGGAATTTGCAAGAAGGTTTGATCTGGTGAAGGTTGTTGATATAGAAATTGACTAAGTGTCAATACAGGTAATTCTATGTATTGGACATCCTGTTATTGGGTCTGCATTGGTCCGCTATGTAAGATATTTCTCTATGGTTTTGACATAATTTTCTTAACTATTAGAGAAGCTTATATCTATATTTTCATATTGTTTTGGCTTCTAGTGAAGAAGTTATGAGTGATAGAAGTTTGGTCTGGTAATAGCAGTGGTTTCTAGTTCAGTGTACATGTTTTGGTGAATTTGTACTTCTCTACATATTGGAATATGGATTTGCAAATTTGTGGGAATGTTGACAAGTGTTAGTGACACCTATATTCCAAGTGGAATAGAGTTTGGAGGTCCACGTGTCTATTTTTGGATGAACAGTTGGTGAATTCTATTATTAGGTCATTACTGGTGTTGACGTAATAAGTTTTATCTATTACAGAGTTTGAATAAGTATTGATTTGTTACATGGGAGCTATTATGGGCCCATGCCAAACTATTTTGATTTTTTATAAGTTTTGGATCTTGGTGCAAAGTGTGTATGTATGTATATTGTGATTACAAGGTATAATGGGTATGATACATCTAGTTAGGCTGACCTAATTGATGTTGTAAGTGTTTTTGGATAAAGCAGATATATATGTAATTTTTTTTTGGTGTTTTGGTGATAGAGATGAAAAAGTGATGTACATTGATGTGAATTGTGTGAGTATAAGGTGAATGTAGAGAAAAGTAGTGTGTTAGTATAGATCAATATGAAGTGTGTAAAGTCTATATTTTAAGCTTCAATGGAATTGTTACTCATGCATATGTTAGATGCAACTGTAATAGTTCAAATCTTGGTTGTGTCCTACAATCTCTTGTA
>VDFB02103493.1:0-22436 GCA_007258455.2 Sequoia sempervirens | reverse complement strand
TCATCATCATCATCTCTATGCTCCCCACTCGCTATCGCAGAAGCGTGCTGATCAAGGTCTCCTGTGAGTGTACTAAGGGAACCTAATGTTGAGACCAGAGCTTGATGATGTACAAGCAGGAATGGGAGGACCAGAGCAACAACAACAAGGGTTGTGCATTTAACGGCGGGCGCTTCTAGATCAACCCTTTCTACTCCATTGTGGCATGCTCACCAACACCCTAAATGATCTAAAATCAAAATAATTGGGCTTTTGCCCCAAAACAAACTCTACATACAGTTTTCTCAAAAAATACAATGGGCACTCCCAATTAGCATGTGGGGGACTATCAAAAACCATATACCATCGATCCCAAAAATGTGCAATCGTCTACAGATGTATGCACCACCTCATGGATATTCTCGATTTGTTGGGTGGAATGGGTTGTCGAGTAACGGGGTCAAGAAAGTAGGGGGCTAGATGGGTTTTCATTATTTTAAGGTCTAATATTTGTTTGTAAGAGAGACCATCAAAATAAAATTGTCTCATTTGTTCTCTGTCTCGTCGATGCCTATCAAGATCAAAATCGATCATCCTAATGGAATCAACAATGTTTTGCATTACAGATGCAAAACGTCTCACATGTGGAGCAATCAATGCTTGACTCTGTATAGCATTGATTTGATTTTGTAAGGATGCGACTTGATCATTTATTCGTGCTCTCAAGCGAGCCTCATCAGATGCCATAGGTGCTGGAGGTGGCATATGAGGGGGAGGGGGAGGGGGAGGTGGAGGTGGAGGGGGGGAGGGAGGTGGTTCTAGCTGTGGCTGAGGTGGTGGATTGATGATACCATCAATGTTAAAATCATCCATGATATATGCTTGATATAATGTGCACCTGCATTTTAAATCATACAAAATAGTCCATGTGCATACAAAAATTAAGATCATATATTTAATTGAAATAGGATGAGCAACATATATATTAAGCTCATATATTTAATTGAAATGCACATATATATACATTGATTGTTCATCCCCAAGAGCATGTCCATACAAAATTAAAAAAATTAAAATGTATGTACATGTACATTTAAAATAAAAATATGATGCATAATTTGCATGTGTACAAATCATTAAACTAAACTATACATACATACATATACAAATTTCAAAATTTAAGAACTATTATGAAAAATTTTAATACATGCACATACATACTAAATAATAAACTTGAAACATTCACAAAATCTCATTTTATGTCTAACACACACACACATATATATTACAATTTTTCAGCAGGAGAAATCATGATCTAGTAGATAGTCATAAATATATACTATTATATACTATTCATTATAAGTTCATAAATTCCACCAATTTCATTAAATCTATTACCACTAAAAATATCCATATAGAACCAAAATCATAAATTCATGTCAGCCAAAATATCCATTTGAACCAATTTATAAATTCATCACACAAAATATCCATTTGCTCACCAAATTTATAAATTCATGAAACGGCTTAAGATCATTGTTTTAATTTATAAACTATTATGGCTCTCATCAAGATATAGATATTCATTTCTTTGTGTTTTCCTTTTCAAAATTAGGAGTTCTCCCTCCTCTGGCCATTGTCGATGTTTCATCTACGATCCCATCCATAGCCCTGACAACATCAACAAGGGTTTGCATCCTAGATGCAAACATCCTAACAGGAGGTGCGACACATTCTTCATTTTGAATAATGTTGATTTGATCTTGGATGGTTCTAGTAGAAGCATTGATTTGTGCTTGCAAACGAGCCTATTCATTGATTTCGGGTGGTGGAGGTGGGGGGTTACGAGGTGGAGTGGGAGGAGGTGGAGGTGAAGGTGTTGGAGATGGATGGCGTGGAGGTGGATTGCGAATATTATTGAATGGATCCATGTGATCTTTAAGATATGAGTGAACCTGCATTAGATTTGTAATTTCAAGATGTAAGATACATGTTTAGGAAATACTTTTAAACCATTCAATATAAATGGCCTTAAATAATTGAATACAAATGATAAAATTATATGTAAGCTTCATTTATATGTCTAAGGCACATGTTACTTGAATGAAAATACAGTTAACTATTGATATTGTATAATCTTGCAGATCTTAGTCATTGTTAAATTTGTTGGGCCTTGGGCAACTTTGATCACCAAATTTTAAGAACTTCTTTGATCCCCTTTAAGAAATGTCACATTAACCCCCTTAAGAAAATTGAATTATGATTAGGGTGATAGGATGTGGCTTAAGGATTTAAGGTCTAGTGAGGTCCTAGGAGAAATGGCATGGTTCAAAATGAATAAAATTTGGTGAAGTTGCCCAAACTAAATTTCATTAAGAGCCTTAAAGAAAAAAATGATGGCCGAGGGTTTAGGGTTTAGACTCAGAGTTTAGGGTTTAAGGTAATAGGATAGCTTAAGGGATCTACATGCTGCAAGATCCTAGGAAACAATTACATGGCATAAGGTAATGAAATTTGGTGGAGTTGCCTAAGACAACCAAATTTCATTAAGAGCCTAAGAAAAAATGATGGCTTTAGGGTTTACGGTTTAGACTTTAGAGTTTAGGTTTTAGGGATTTAGGATAACTTAAGGGGATATATGTAGTAAGATCTTAGGAAAAAATTACATGGCATAAGGGAATGAAATTTGGTGGTGTTGCTTAAGGCAACCAAATTTCATTAAGAGCCTAAGAAAAAATGATGGCTTTAGGGTTTAGGGTTTAGACTTTAGAGTTCAGGGTTTAGGGCAATAGGATAACTTAAGGGGATGTACATGTAGTAAGATCCTAGGACAAAATTACATGGCATAAGGGAATGAAATATGGCGGATTTTCCTAAGACAACCAAATTTCACTTTATGGTGTTGGGTAGGACAAAATGAATGGTTTAATGTTTAGGATTTAGATTTTAGAGTTTAGAGTTTAGGGTTTACAAAACTTAGGGTAAAGTTTTAGTGCCCCTTGAAATATTTAATGAACTTGCAAGTTAGTGAAGAACATTTTCTTGTGGAATAGTTGATTGAAATCTACTCTTGTTTCAATTGACGAACCTAGATCATGAAATCTCATTCATATTATAATCTTGCACGATCTTATTATTGTTAAATTTGGTTGCCTTGGGCAACTTCACCAAATTTTAAGAACTTTGATCCCCTTAAGAAATTTTTCATATTGGGACCCCTTAAGAAATCGATTTATGATTTAAGGTGATAGGATGGCTTAAGGGGATCTAGATGTCTAGTGAGGTCCAAATTTAGTCATACTATAGCCTCGTTGGTTCCATCTAGCTCTGGGTCAAAAGTGTTTACCCCTCTAATAAAAAAAAGTTAACATGATTCTAAAAAAGAATCAATCTATACATATCACAAAAATAAAAATAATCTTAAATGTAACCCATACTCTAACAATAATAGAATGCTAAATGATCCCCACCCCTAACCATATCCTAGTTGAATTGCAAACCTAATTGAAACTTAATTAAATTATAACCTTTACTAGGTAATCTTAAATGTATTCCTATATTATATTATATTTAAATTAATTTATATTTGTATTATAATTATATTAATATTTATTATATATTCCTAATTGTAACCCAACTATTTACTACAAACCTAATTGAATCTTAAGCCTAATCCTCATTAAAACCCCAAGTAAATTGTAACATTACCTATCCTTAATTGTAATCTTATATTATATTTTATGATATTAAATATTTATATTATTTAATATATTATATTAAATATAATATATTAACTAATATAAATATTTAATTATATTTCTTTTATATGAATCATCCTCCTAGATCTCTAAATTGTAATAATAGCATGTAGTTCCTCCAAACTATCATGATGTACTTCCTCCCTTTCCCATGTAATAGGTGTACCTTGTAGGTGTTAAATGGTTCCATCTTGGTCTCCTTATTGATGCATTTCTATCCTTCCACATAAATCTATATAGTATCAAAATATAGGTAATTTTATGGCTAAATTGAATCTCTCTTAATTGCTAAATAATCCATTATGATTGAGGATGGGTGGATTATTATCTAGGATCACATCTTAAAAATCCTATAGAGGTCATGTGGTATGTTTTTCTTAATACATATATTCCCCATACAAACCTCTTTCCATGTATTATCAACTCACCATATGATAGAAATTCCTCCTAGATTTAAATTTCATAATGCATATATATGTACCCAAGTGTTTCCAAATTGGAATTGCTAATTATACTTTTATGGCATTCTAGCTATTCAAAATAGTTTTCATAATCTAATAAATAGACCCATTCCCTAACATTGAACCTACATAATTTTAGGTATGTCCACGAAAGATTAGGGTCTAGGTTCATAAATTTCAAATGCTTTAGTGTTATGGGTTTAGATTTTATAGTTTAGGTCTAGGGTTTAGCAAACTTTAGGGTAGTTTGGGTGGCTCCTTGGCATAATTTAGACTGGGTGTTAGTGCTGTCACTCAATTGATTGTAAATGGTTTAGATTTCATTTAATTTGCTAACTAAATTTGCAAACAAACATCAAGATAAACTTTATGAATTTTAACCATTCTTTAACATATTGCTTTCTAATCTAATTATAATTTAACATTGAAACCAAAGTTTAATATATATCATTTTTTCCATACAAAGCAAATAAAATTTAAAACATTTAAGCAATGCGAATGATTTTTTTTTGAGCTCGAAATTACCTAGTTTTCAAAATCAAAATGATTTGTTTGATTCCAATTTAGGGTTTTACCAATTTTTTTTGTTCCAATTCAATTTAGGGTTTTAGTTTTAAACAATTAGGGTTTTAATGAATTTTTTCGCTTCAATTCAAACTAGGTTTCTAAATTCAATTTTTTCGCTTGATTTTGAATTGTGGTTTCTAAAAGCCTCCCATTTGGATTTGTAAATGCAATGGTTTTATTTCACTGAGCCAAGGGTTTTGAACGCAATTTTTTGTTTTGTTTCAATTAGGGTTTCTTTAAAATCAATTTTTTTGGCTTTCAATTGAACAATTTAAGGACAGCACTTTATTTCTCAAAAACACACTGAGGTTTTTTTTTTCATTTTTATTAAAAAACATTTAGTTTCATTGCAAGTTTTCGTCTATTTTTACAATTATTGAATTCTACTATAACAGTTAAAAAAATGATTAAAACGTGAAATAAATAAATAAAAAACATGCTAAATTAACTTTTTCTTTCAAAATTTCAATTCAAAATAAAAAAATGCAAAAAAATGGCGTTTAGGTGGGGTACCTATAGCTGGTCATGTGTCATGTCCCCATTTTTGGCGAGCATCAGTGGTCGTGAGATTGGCCTATCATGAGACCCTCGTAGGCTGACAGAGTGGTTAGAGGGTTGTTTCGGAGCTTGGCTCAGCGTCAGATTGGCAGTGTTGATCAATTGGCCTTCGTTTGGGCTCGATCGGAGACCTTTTTGCAGAATTGCTATTTTTAGCAGTTCCTGGCAGGCAACGTGGGACCCCTGCTATTTTTAGCAGTATGGCTTTAGCGGCGTCAGGAATCACTTCAGAGTTCTTCAGCAGCAGACGGATCAGTCATCAGGTTAGAAACAAGGAAGATATTAATATTTAATGTCATTAATTAAATATTAATTATTTAATGTTTATAATATAAAGTTATAATTTAAAATTATAACTTAAGTTATCTGCCTTAAGGGGTGCGCCCATCATCAGAAGGGGCCAGTTTGGCAATTAATAATTATTATTAAATATTTCACAGAGACTATGGAATTATTAAAAGATTAAAATGTGAATATTTAATTAATACCCTATTCTTAAGGAAATTGCACTTTTCAGCTTAAGAAGGGTTTTGCATTGGTTTCTGAGCCATTATGACATTTGATGAATTGAAAATTTTCCAGTCTTTGCCAGAGGACGAAGACCTTAGGGTTTGAGTTCGATATTCGTTGGAGAACGAGCCATCTCCATTGAATCAGTTCAGAAGGTGTGAGATATCACCCGATTTACTGCCAGCAGAGGTTTTCTCATTCAGAGTAAATCACAGAGCTTCAGAGGAATTATTATCTTCAGAGTTTCCTTCAGAGTTCTATATTCGTAAGGTGTTCATTAACTTAGGCATCCATTCCTCGGAGATTTGAGTGGCCAGAGGAAGTCGCATAAGTGTTCATTTATGTACTTACTATTTGCTCATGCTCGCATAACTTCAAGTTTCCAAAATATAAAAAATCTCTTGTACCTTGCCGTGGGTTTGATCTAGAGCAAATCTATTCATTATTTTTATTACCGAGATTCAAATATTGATTTGAAGGGGAGGTCAGTGACATCATTAAATACCTATTTCGCATTGTGTCAGTACCATCGCATAACAGTCGCATTTTCATGCGTACCGTATTCTCTTTCAAGCAAAGAAACGCCTCGCTATTGGTCTTCCGGGGCTTGGTTTCCTTTGAGGGAAGCCGGGGTTCCGTAAGGTGGTAGGGTTTAGTCAATCTGAGGTGCGAGGAAGGAATCTACCCAGCCGTACCAGATCTTAATCAACTACAGCTTGCTGGTTATCAGGTTTTTACAAATAAGAATCATTATTACATTCTTGCATGTTAGCAGAATCTTGTTGTAATGAACTCATATTAATGATAGATGAAATGCCTTCATTATACCTTGTATTTTCAATGCATATTGGCAATCTAGAATTTTTATGGAATTTATTTCATATTTCAAGCAAAATCGTACCTTCTCATTTAATGTGCAAAAACATCAAAAACAAGCAAAAAACTCAAAACCTTCAGAAAGTCAAACAAAACTTTCAGATTCAGGATTAAGGGAAACTTAGGGTTTCTACAGTGGTATCAGAGCTAAATCCTGCCATCCTGAGGGTTTAGCCGTCTTCTGCAGCCGGAACAGTTAGGGTTTTACCAGGCATCACTTCTTCAGGCGAGCTTTGGTTGACAGGTAACAGGGTTCGATCTGGCAGCCGGGAAACATGGCTGACAGAACTGACAGGTATTACAAGACTGATAGAACAGTTGATCTTAGAACAGAGACTCCTTACAATAACAGAGGTCAGAACCATGCAGAGGTCTTGCATGCACTCAGAGAACTTAGTGCAGGTCAACGGCTATCAAATGGTGTATTACAGCAGGTGGCAGTTGCACTTCAGAGACTGGATACTCTAAGGAGATTGTCACCACCTCGTGATGATGACAGAAGTGTTACAGGTTCGCGGAGAGCTCCTAGGTCAGTGTCATAGACAGCGGATAGGCCTACGAGGCCCACCTTCACGAGACAGGAGCCCGTTGAGGATATAGCAGGTGAAAGGTATGAGGGTTTGTTCACCGGCACACTTAGGGCAGCGAACAACGAGTGGCAGTTAGAATCACCTGAGATTAGTGGGAGGATTACCATTGACAGGACACCGCAGAGCACAGAAGGAGAAGTGATTGGCATGTTTCGGGA
Source organism: Sequoia sempervirens (assembly GCA_007258455.2). Classification (NCBI taxonomy): domain Eukaryota; kingdom Viridiplantae; phylum Streptophyta; class Pinopsida; order Cupressales; family Cupressaceae; genus Sequoia; species Sequoia sempervirens. Next base: position 14,979 of record VDFB02103493.1, on the reverse strand, counting down.
GTATAGCAATTTACCTCAGAAGATTAAAGAAAAACTTTCTTTCGTGAGTTACGTGGATGTGCACCCGAGTCTTTGCCATAAGACGGAGTTCGCAAAACAGAAATATCTTACTATAGCTCACGAATTGATTACACCTGGAAAGGACCGAGAATCTACATCTAAGGATAATACCACTTTCCGTCAAAATGATTTGATATCTTCAGTTTCCTATGAAGAGGGCAGAAATTTATATGATGAATTTGATCGAAGTGCTGATTTGATCCATGAGCACACTAGCGCGGCTATGAGTAATGATCTACCTACTTCGTCCATGCAAGTGGTGACTCAAGAAATTTCTATGATGGAGGCCACTTCTGATTTTTATAACAGCGATGGTGAGATTTTGCGTGAGCATGATATAACAGCTGTTTCAGAGGTGCAAAGTAACCCTATTGAGTCGTCACGTGAAGAGACTCCAGAGTTGGGTACTACAGATGCAGTTGGTATTGAGAATTTGTGTTATGACGAGTCTGATTTTTTGGATCAGACCTTTGAAAACCAGCTAGAGGATTCATATGTTGATATGGAATCCCAGGATCATGCGTTGGATGAGCATGCAGTTACTTGGGAAGTAGAAGCGTGTGAAGATACTGTCAGACCAGCAACTTCTACCGTACTAGTTGAGCCATCCTTCGAGGTACAGAGCAGCAGTACCTTAGATGTTGAGGTGTGCGTGGTTGAGAGCACACACGATGCTGCAGATCATGAGGTGAGCGATGACGGATCAGCGTCATATCATAGTGCATATGGTGAACCAAAAATCTTGTATGGGGGTCGTAAGTTTCAGAATCCTCATCATTTGGTTGGGCAACTACATGGGGATGACACTATGATTGCTACCGCCCTTGAGCATTTCGACGTTGCTCATCAGATGTTGACTACCTACAGTTGGAGTCCTTCTTCGATAGATGAGCATAGTGATAGTGGTTTTTCCCTTGCAGTGATACATGCACTCCGAGAAGCAATTGGAACGATGAAACAAAACTATCTAAAACTACTAGCAGACAGGGATTTCCTTCTCGAGTGGGATTGCATTTGTTATGATGCATGGAAGGGAAAAGAGGAGCGGATCGATGAGCTCACTCATGAGCTAGAGGTAACTATGGATCCATTGCAGAGCATCCAGTTGGCTCTTCGAGAGTCGCAGTTATAGATTGAGAGGGGTACCGTGGCGTTGAGGTTGGCACAATCTTCACCACCTTCGGATATAGTTCAGACTTACATGGCAGTGGTTGGTGAGGAGTATACACCCATGGTTCATAGCAGTGTGGGAGATGTCGAGGATGAGGTTACATCCAGCACGGTCACAGGAGCAGTTGTTACAGATAGGATGAGTGCCCTAGATGAGAGTTGCAGTGAGCCACACCTTGCACCCGGTTCTCATGAGACTAGTCCCGCGATAGGTGATGCAGGGCAGATCATTGATAGTTCCTGTGACATGGTTGTTGATACACTGGAGAGTTGTGTGACAACCCTTGACACTTGTACATCTTCACAGCAGATATTCAGAGTCTCATCCAGTTGGGAGATTGGTACTCGTGTTGATTTTTTTCCCTCTCCTTGAAGCAAATCAATCTTTTCATTTGATGCAGTTGACTATGATCAGCAGCTGGTTGAGCCAAGTCAGGAGTACAACTCAGTTTATTATTCCAGCGATTCAGAGATGGATGATTCCGATCAGGATGGAGTGATTGTGCAGTTTGTGAATAATCCATTGTTTGAATTTGATGGTGGTTCGATCTATGATAACCCACTCTTCGAGTTGGACGTTGATCGTACTTTTGATGTTAGTTCTGAGTTGGGTGATGATCGTAGTGTTTGGGATTGTTCCAGTGCATTGCAATTCCAAACCAAACTCACAGAGGAGTTCAATGAGGTGTACATGGTGAGGAGTGCTTACAGTTTTGTCTTTGATCCACCTGTACATGATTCGATGCACCATACTTGTGCACAGGGTGATTCTCTTGGAGCAGACGAGGGAAGTAATTCATTACTGTGTGCAGAGTTACCATCTTCACAAGATGGGATTAGCGGATGCAGGTACTTGACTTAGCAGTTTGCGAGGTATTACTTGCAGGGGCAGCAGTCTGTTTTACATCATGCCGATATGTATTCGATAGGGCTTGATACTTCTATGTCGCAGATTTTTCATACAGATACATGGTTACAGGGCGACTATGGTGTTAGTTGGCATGATGGTTTGGACAGTTATCACATCCGTGAGTATTTAGCAGAGGACAGGGAGAGATTCAGGACAGTAGATGCTTCTAGGAGATTTTATCTCTGCATGATGGATGGATGTAGATTCATATTGTATTGGGATCCCGGTGGCGACAGCTTTGGCATCGAGTATGGGATGGGTCCCAATGGGTCACTTCACTATTCTCAGCATGGTGAAGTTGGAGGCAGTAGAGCGCAGTGGCAGCCTGAGAAGGACCGTCACGACAGACTTTTACGCTGGGTTTGGGATCCAGGTATTGATTGCAATGGGGCTTGAGTTTTTGATGATGCTACGAGTATAATCGTGATGTGTGGACATTTCACAGCTTTTTTTCTTTTTGGGCCTCCGAGATCGGAGTCTTTATGTTTCAGGAGATTGCTTGGGGGTCAAGTAATTTAGGAAGGGCGGACTGCCATGTCCCCATTTTTGGCTTGTGCATCGGGGTCGGAGATTGGTTTATCATGAGACCTCTAGGGTCGCATTGCAGTGGCGAGTGGTCAAGCTTCGAGCTTGCTCCTTCCGGGCCGCATTGGCGTTGTTGGATCAATTGGCCTTCGCTTTGGGCTCTCTCCATCGAGACCTTTTGCGCACTGCTATTTTTAGCAGCCTCGGCAAAAGGTGGGGACCCCCTCAAGGCTTTAGCGCATGGCTTAGCGCATCAAGAATCACCGTGAGTTCGTCAGCAGCAGACGGATCAGTCATCGGGTTAGAAACGAGGAAGATATTAATATTTAATGTCATTAATTAAATATTAATTATTTAATGTTTATAATATAAAGTTATAATTTAAAATTATAACTTAAGTTATCTGCCTTGAGGGGTGCGCCCATCATCAGAAGGGGCCAGTTTGGTAATTAATAATTATTATTAAATATTTCACAGAGACTATGGAATTATTAAAAGATTAAAATGTGAATATTTAATTAATACCCTATTCTTAAGGAAATCGCACTTTTCAGCTTAAGAAGGGTTTTGCATTGGTTTCTGAGCCATTATGACATTTGATGAATTGAAAATTTGCCAGTCTTTGCCAGAGGACGAAGACCTTAGGGTTTGAGTTCGATATTCGTTGGAGAACGAGCCATCTCCATTGAATCAGTTCAGAAGGTGTGAGATATCACCCGATTTACTGCCAGCAGAGGTTTTCTCATTTAGAGTAAATCACAGAGCTTCAGAGGAATTATTATCTTCAGAGTTTCCTTCAGAGTTCTATATTCAGAAGGCGTTCATTAAATTAGGCATCCATATTCTGGAGATTTGGAGGGTTACAGAGGAAGCCATACAAGTTCATTTAATGCTGCTGCAGCCGTACTATTTGCTCACAGCCGTACAGCTTCAAGTTTCCAAAATATAAAAATCTCAGAGCCTTTGCCAGGGGTTTGATCTAGAGCAAATCTATTCATTAAGGCGCCTTATTACTGAGATTCAAACACTGATTTGAAGGAGGCCGTACATCATTAAATACTGATTTCAGATAGGCCGTACCACTGTACAGCAGGCCATACTTCTTCATGCAGCCGTACTTCTTCAAGCAAAAGAAACGCCTGGCTATTGGTCTTCCAGTTGGTTTCCTTGAGGGCGCTGGGGTTCCAGAAGGTGGTAGGGTTTAGCAGAATCTTGGAGGAGGAAGGAATCTACCCAGCCGTACCAGATCTTAATCAACTACAGCTTGCTGGTTATCAGGTTTTTACAAATAAGAATCATTATTACATTCTTGCATGTTAGCAGAATCTTGTTGTAATGAACTCATATGAATGATAGATGAAATGCCTTCATTATACCTTGTATTTTCAATGCATATTGGCAATCTAGAATTTTTATGGAATTTATTTCATATTTCAAGCAAAATCGTACCTTCTCATTTAATGTGCAAAAACATCAAAAACAAGCAAAAAACTCAAAACCTTTAGAAAGTCAAACAAAACTTTCAGATTCAGGATTAAGGGAAACTTAGGGTTTCTACATCATGGGGTCGCTGTCGCCACAACTCGGGGTCCCGTCCGCAGAGCAGTGAAAACTATTTTAAAATAAAAATAAATAGTAGTATAAAACGGGATCCTGATTTATAGAACTCGGGATCCCGTTATTTATAAATCAGGATCCCGTTATTTATAAATCAGGATCCCGTATTTTATAAATCGGGATCCCATTTCTTACAAATCGGGATCTCGTTCTGTTTCCCTTGGTTTGGAGTCCAATGGGAAACGGGATCCCAATTTTTAAAAAGCGGGATCCCGCTTCGTCTCAGGCTCGGGATCCCGTTTCCTCGATGCCGATTTCAATTTTTTGGTTAAGGGTAAAAACTTCCACGTTTCGTGGACTCAACTTTGTGCACTTACCCATTCTCTAAATATAAATGATATACCTTGGAATACTATTTAAAAGAAGAGAGTTTGAGATAAGATACTTGAAGATATTCTTGGATGATAAATAAATTCCTTTAAATTGTAGTGCATAGAATTAATTTGGAAAATGTGAACTTGGTCAACTAAAGGGTGATAGTTGGCTACTATTTGAATTTAAATTTTACAAGGAAGGTGGTATTGTGACCACAAGATCAACCCTATGATCATGAGAAATGAACGTGGGCAAGAAAATAGTCAAGTCTAGGTTGAGGATAATTATATTAGAATATATTTATAGATAAATATAATAAACACACGACTTAAGAAAATGCATTAGATTGCATGTATGTAAGAAGGTGAAGGTTGAATATGCACGGGGATATGTGTATATGAATGAACGAAGGCGAGGAGAATCTCTTAATACATGTACATAGTAGCAAAAAGCAATCTTTAACAAAGAGCCAATCATACTTAAAGGTGGAGCGACAATAATTGGTTTGTAGTTGAATCTCTTTATTTTGATGTGTATCCAGTAGATTTTATAGATGTTGACTAGGAAAGATGGCATCTAAGAAAATATAACAAGGTTTATTGGACATCTCTTATTTTAATTTCTTAACCACCTAAAGCACCCACTTCCAACATATTACTTTCTTAGGAATGGAACACAATAACCAAATGTACACAGTATTATGTTTCCCATCTAAGTAGCTAGCAATGTTACTACCACCACATGTGTATGATCTATATATACGAGATTAACTTTTTTCTAGAGATTATATTACAAAAAAGTGTGCTAGAGTGAATCTTAAGGGTCATATGCCATGTTCACTTTAGTTAGAAGCAAAGCATTGCCAATTTTACTTAGATGTCATTTATGGTAAGAAAATCCCCCTCCTAACGAATCATATAAATAACACATACTAGCGTCCTCTCTAGTGGCTTTCCTTGAATCAACAAGATAGCGAGTTGTGAATGTAAGTAAAGCAACATAAACATTTGGTTGAGCTTAAGTACTCATAAAAGCAACAAGGATGGATAGATAAATCAATGAAGTTAACTAGGTTGCCCCTTTAGTGGTTTCAATTTTTGAGAGCTATAATTAGAACCAATTGCCATTCACCTCATGCTAGATCACCAAGATACAATTTCAATCCCATGGCCAGTTCTAAGTTTTTTACCAATTCTATATACAGATCCATTATTAACAAAGCTACACCAATAACAAAGTAAATTGCACTAGTAACAAAGTAAGCATTCAAGGTTGATATAGTGGCTAATCTAGTCCTTGATCCATCAAAAGTAAAACTAGAAGTCAAAGGAGTGTTTAAACATGCTAGAGTAGGAGCATGTCTATCTCAAAATCAGGATCAAAGTTTTGACATCCATGAGTGAGCTAAAGTTTTATAGCTATAGTCAAAAACCTAGCTACCCCCAAAGCCAAAGCTAGCTAGCTACTTTGATGTGGTAATAAACTAAGAAGTTCCAAAGCCAATCATAGTGTTGGTTAAGTATGGAGCAAACCTAGGATGAGTAGGAGCAAAGGCAGTAGTGCAAGAGTCAGTAGTTCCAAGTCCAAATCCGTTGGATCCAAGAACAAGGCAACAACAAAAGTTTCAATTCTTGATCTTGTTGATTGAGACTAGGCCTAGCCAATCACCATGTATTAAGTTGTGGGAGCACTAAGAGGAAAGGCTATAGCAATTACATAGGTTGTAGATAGAACAAAAGTTTATATGGGTGGTTATGCTAAGACAATATGGCCCATGACCCCTGTTATGTTTTAGCTTGAACAATATTATTTCTAACCCTACTTCTAGATAGTTGATTGTGTTGTTGACTCAATAAAGATTGGTCTAACCAATTAAGTTGTCAATTCAAGAATTGATTATGCTAATTCACTAATTCAAAATGTTGGTCAGTTCAAGAATTGATTATGCTAATTCACTTATTCTAAATGTTGTTTGATTCATATGTCTAAATATGGACCATATCATTTAGAGTTACAAGAGTTGAAGCTCTCACAAGAAAAACAGTTCAGCATTAAAAATAGATAAAAAAAACAAATAATGGAGAAGACAGAATTAGTGAATTAGTGGATATGACCTTTTAATTTTACCTAACCAATCTGTTTCTACATTTATATATTCTGTTTCGGAGTACAAGAAGGGAGATTTTCTTGGCATCTGCTCTGGAAAAAATAGTGTATCCAGTATTCAAACAAATTCGTGTCACAGTTTTAAGTTTAAGAATGAATTCTGATCTGTCACATGGAATACGATTTCATTGAAAACGAGTTCTTCATCTGTCACATATAATATGATTGACTGCAAAATTTAATAAAACATTATAATATTATAAAGCACTTTCTGTGCTTGTTTACATGCGGTTTTCAACTGCAGATGACCAAGTCGGTGCGTTTTTAGATGATATATCTTATTTAATCCCCAGTCGTATACATCTTCAACGTTCACTTGGAAAAAATGGAATTCCCGGGCTGTAGAGCAGAACGTGCTGCCCACGATGCTTCAGCTTCCCACGCTGTAAATTTCGTACGTGCACATGGGAAACCCTAAATCTCAGGTGACTTTTGTCCACTTGTTGGTACCAGCCCTTCCGGGTATTCCTCCACATCCTGTCTCTTCTCAAACAGATTCCGGACACACAAATCACGGGTTAAAAAATTAATACTACTTACAAAATATTTCCATTACAAGTCCCCTACAGAGGCTCAAACAATTCCTGTACGAGACGGTGTACATGTACTTCAAGCTCCCTAGGATGAATATACACCTTACATGGATGTCGATAACTGATGCTGGTTCAACCTCAACCAGTTCTTCCATAACATCCGCCTCATGCACAAATTTAGTTTCAGATTTATGTTGTTACCCCCATGCTACATTGTTGGTTTTGATTCCATGCACATTTTTCTTTAGACTGGAGGAATCTTGTAGTCCCCTATAAACTGCAGTGCACCTGGCACTGACCAGTGACACTGGTGGGACACGCCCTTTGTACTATGGGAATGGGGAAACTAGACCTCATAACCTTTAGCATGCAACATGATGCTTTAACCAATCTAACTAAGCCCCTGTCCTACACACTTCTTTTCTTAAAGATGGTTTGCATAATCTTTTAGTTTTTTTAGATAATTACTAAAACTTTTTCCTTTTCAAGTTTCTCCGCCAGTTAAACAGAGCTACTGCAGGCATGATGCACACTTTGGTTTCTTTGATCTGTTGCTTTTTTATAGGCTGCAAACATTATTAATAATTTGCCTCTGATAAAAACTGTTCTATAACAGATATACTATCTTAGAAATAATACAGAATTTTATCTTGAGGTGTACGCTGTTCTGTGGTATCTTTAAAACTAGGTAAGATATTATTTGCTTGCTGCTGTAAGTTCTTTTATTTGTGCTGTTATTATTGTGTTAATCAGTTGGTTCAGAGATAGGGCTGCTTTGAGATTCTTCAATGGATTGAATTACTCCCCGTTGCTATGACACAATCGACAATGATTGTAGGCAAGCTGTAGGATAAAAGACAACCCGAGGTGAATATTGACAGAAGTGACGCCATTTTTCATTATCTTCCCGAGTGGGGAAAGCGACGTACACATGAGGACAGAGTACAAGTTATCTTGTGAGAGGGAGGGACCTAATTTCCGCAATCAACGGCTGAATATGTCATACTTTTTTTCAATCGTTGTAAACATCTGGTAGAGTTTTATTGGTAGAAATTCATGGTTGCGGAAGGAAAGCAGTGACAGAGTGAAGCTGTAACAGCACACTAGCAAGCCCCCAACGAAATAAAACAGAAAGCCATTGCCTTCCATAATGACCGCGTGTTGTTCATTGAAATGAAATGAAATGAAAATTTTTAATGACGTTCACGAGGCTAAAGAAGCCTATGGGACCCAAAAGTAGCACAAGAGCCTCCCACAAAAAGGCCCTAAACAGATTGCAAAAACTCTGATCGAGATCAGCCCTTCTGCAGTGAATTGTGAATTTTGATGATGAAGTTTGCAGTTTTGTCTAACCTTGATTCTTCAAACAGGGTATTTAAATTATCGACCTGCACGGCGTCCCCATAACTTGCCTGAATGTCTTTATACGCTGAGCACTCCATAGTAAAATGCCATTCCGTCTCCACCACACCCATGTTACAAAATCGGCATTGGAACTCTTTTATTTTTTATTTTTTTAATACCACAGTGTTGAATGTGGCGAATTCATTTGGGCATTTAACTTGTATGGCTTGTATATGTTTTTGTAAGTGACACAAGGTTTGTATAGGTTGTGTAGTATTTGGCGGGCCGCCGTTTCAATGGGCAAAAGGTAGGCAGACGACTCAAATGGGTCTGGAATGTGCAAGCCACGTGTCATGAGACCACAAAGGGTATTGAACCCCTCGATCTACTCAACAATGGCGGGACTAATATTTCGGGCTTCTTTATATGGTTGAATGCGAGTGTGTTCGTTTTTTTCTTTCAATACAAAAAAAGTATTACGCCAAAATGTAAGGGTCCTCGCATTGCTTTCTTCCGTTTTGCCCCGGTCTAAGGATTTGAATATCGCCACAAATTTTTTAATTTTCACATACAAAGATACATTGATTTGGTTTGGAAATTATCGGTCATTCACCGAATATTAATATGCAAATAAGCACGTAGTCCGTCCCGTCCGGATGCATTGTCATACATATTAGGTGAGTCTTTATTAAATAGAGAGGGACACACAGGTACTAGACAGACATTCGAGACATTAAAGAGAGTGACAGACGGGGAATTAAGAAGTGGCCATCTGCAGGGATGTAAACACAACTTTGGTTGTTGTGGAGGTGTCGATCTCGAAGAAGTCGTAATGAGCGAATAGATGCGCCACCAGCAGTCGTGATATCATCACCGCGAAGTTCTTCCCCGCACACTGCTTGTTATGCGCCGTCGTCTGCTCGGTCTCCGGCCCATTCGACCACAGCACATATTTTAACAATTTCTCCCCTTCCTCTCCCATGAAACGCCGGGGAACAAACTCCTCGGGATTGTCAAACACCTTGGGATCTCTGGTAGCAAAAGGCTGATACCCACCCAACATCTCTCCCTTCTTCACCGCATATTTCCCATCGTGCGACTCCACCACCAAGTCCTCTTTCGCATGTCCGTACTGGAAAGGCACGGGCGGCTCGATCCTCAGCGTTTCGTACACCGTCGACCGAACCAACGCCATGCTCTCCAGGGCCCTCATGTTCAATCCTCCGTTCTCTTTAATGGCAGCTCTTACTTCTTCTGCCAGATCTGCGTGCAACTGCTTTCCCGCCGCCGCAAGGTGTTGTATGAGGCTGGGGAAAAAAACGAACATTCCTCCGAAGGTGTTGAAGCATATGTTGAACACCAAATTATGACACGCCTCATCTTGCTTTAGACCGAACTGCTCCTCCGCCGCGTCCAAAGCCTCCTTGCCATACGTCCAGAAGAAATCGTACACTTTGTTATAATCCCCACGCACAAGCAGGAACGGCAGAGGGACCGCGTGGATGGTGACCTCCTCCAAGATCTTGGGCAGGACACCCGTGCTTCCAATGGGAGCGAGCTGAAGCCCAATCCACTTCTGAACATAAGTAGGCCCATGCGTTCCCAGACTGGCAGTCCCTGGATCTGCAGGATCTCTGTTCAGCACCGACCTGCACAGAAAATTAAAACACATTTGCAAATTCCCGCTGTTAAATTCGGCCTTGCCGGACTCGGCAAATTTTTTGTCAAGCTCCGCCCACAGTTCTCCCGTGGCCCGCTCGAACTCCGGAAACCATTTGGTTGCATTCGTCTTGAGTACATGGAAGCAGAAATTCTTGAGCTTGGTATGATTTTCTTCAGAAGGGTCCAAATATGAGAGCACCCGGTAGCCGCCCGTAAAGTCTGTGCTGGGCATGTAGACGCCCGTGAAGACGTTCTTCTTTTCCACTTTATTCACATCGAAGAGTATGGGAAAGCTCTTGGCGTCCAGCAGGATTATGACGCGAGGATCGGGAAACAACGGCGGCCCAGGCGGCATATTCACTCTGAATACGGTGCTCTTATATTTCTCAATGCGCTTTTTGAAGAAAGCATCTACCCCTTGCTTCACGAAATAGTCGAAGCGATCCGCAATGGCTCCGATTATGGGCAAGCCATAGCTTCCAGGGACCTCCTGTACTCCTTCATCGCTTGAAGAAGCCATGCTCAGCCTTCTTTCAACGCTGAAATCAAACAATAACTTCGTAATCTGAATACGATAACCCGAAACCGGCTTGGGTAGATCGGAACACCAACACAAGTATTTATATAGCTTTAAAAGTTGTTCGGGTTAAAAAAATCTCAAATGTTAACCCACCGATTCACCTCTACACTCCATCATTGAGTTTCAATTTCCGACCATTGAACGGAAAATGGATATATTAATCGTCTGAGTCTCTATTATCGAGAGAGGTGGGAAATAATATTAAACTCGCGCACGTTTCTATCGATCGTCCGCAATTTTCCTCGATTTTATTTTTCATTTAAAACGTTACCGACCAATCGACACCATCATCGTTGCCGCAAATATTAAACTAGCAATTGCACCTTGGTGTGCAATGGGTACGCCGAAGAGGTGGGGACGGTCAATTAGGTTTAAATTTTGATTTTGATTTTTTTTTTTTCATACATTTGTGTAATACATGAGGTCAATTAGTAAGCTATTTAGAAAATGATGTTTGCGCAACAAAGGTCTTACTGGATAAGTGTGAGATTCAAATCAACTATGCATCTATTTGAGGGATCCAAACATGACTACAAAAAAGCATCTAAATGAAGAAGATAACTAGGCTTCATTACAAATAGGTTCATGTTATGTTTGCATTAAGGAGATAAGGAGTTCAAGTGTCCACAAGGAATGGTTGAAATTGTAAAATATTCTAGAGGAAGTAGAAATTTGAAAGTGAAGTAATTATGTTATTTGTCATAAGTTAGATTATAGTTTGACGATTAAATGTCTAAAAGATTTATAACTTTGTAAAAGAAACAAGAAATAAAGTAAAGTGAATGGATTAAATAAATGAAACGGAACTTCAATCAATTTTGTATTAAAATGTACATATGTGCAAACTTACAATTTGGATATATATAGAATGATGAAAATATAGTTTTATTGGGATGGGAATTTGTAAGTAAACAAAGTATGCAATTGCACATTGAAATATTCCTTTTCTTAAAACATTAGTACACAATCACTGCCAAAAACGTGGATATTATGGAGTAATCGTTTGTGAACATACATTTTGTGTATTTATAAAATGTTGTTGGAATGGTAATTTGTAATTAAAAAATGTATCTAATTAACTTTAAGTTTAGATATAAAAATAAATGTATGTATTTATAAAATGTTGTAATAGTTTCTTTTGATTACACATAAAAGAAATTTCTAAATTTCAATATACATAAAAGTTAAAAATATTGAGATCCTTTAAAGTAAAAGCATTCTAAAGCTAGTTAAAAATCATTCATATTCTATAATATTCTAAACTAATACATGTCTTTATAAGAATAAATAAATAAATCTGATAGAAAATTAGTATATTAAACAATTTCATTAAAAATAGGTTCAAAACTAAATAAACAATAACAAAAATATAAATTTTCCTATTACAACAACCTTAGTAAAAAATAATTAAAACATAACATTTTTAATCTCCACAACGCTTCATCATCTAGAAAGCCAATAAGCCTATCAGCCAACTTTTTTTTATAGATAATTACCAATTTTCAACCTCACATTTTTGAAAGTTAATTATTTGTTTAACATAGCTTACCTTGGTCTCTCTTGGAAACTTCAACCATAAAATGCCAATCATAACACTTATATAAACCATATAAACCTCCTATGGTTTGCAGAGTTTAATATGCACCAAAATGAATTAAAAAAAAGGACACAAGAAATTAGTTTTATGGGTTTTCTTTAAGAGTTTGAAGTTTTTCTAATTTTTCAAAGATCTCTAAGTGTTTTACATGAATTTCCAAGTGATTTATGTGACAATAAAACCAAGTGTACAGAATAGGCCGGACCTGGAAAATAATTTACTAACATTAAGCGCTTTATATAATAGCCTTCAAAGCGAACAACTGGCACTCGCACAGTTAAATTGTTTTCAACGCCATGCAATAACAACAAAAGTATGTTAGTGTTTTGTTTGAAAGAAAAGTGGGTATCGATGCCTATGTTTAGGTATGGTGGTAGTGAAAATCTTAAAACGCCAATCCCAAAAAAAATTAATATTTGACTATTATTATTTTTCTATATAATAGTCAGATATCATTACACGTAGCAACAGTGGCTAATGAAGCCATTAATGTCTCGCTATGATGCATCACGTCAAACAACCTGCATAATGTGTTACTACAGATAGGGGGCCATTCACTAAACAAATTAGGCACTATACTATGCAACTCAAATCTCTTTTTTGTGGCCTATTCTCGCTTATGAATCTAATGGGCACTTCCTTTCTAAATTCCCTCACATCTTCATACGCAACAGCAGCCTTACAAATCTCCAAAACCTCATACATTTCTGCATGGTAATCTGTCAACGCTAAAAAATATGGCTTCATTATGGTGGGCTCTATTTTCCAGCTAGGGTTGTTTCCATAGGAAAATTATGTAATATTTAACTTGGGTGTGAAGCAAATGTACTATGCATTTGTTAGTACAGCTCAACCCATACACCTATAGTTTCAGTCAGGCTAAGCATGTAGTCTAGTTTGATTGCTTTCATTTAGAATCTGCTTTGTTGTATGTTTGGCTCTGAAAATGTTTCTGGGGATTGGGTTATGTTTTTCACTTATGGCAATTTAGATGGAACTATACATGGCAAATTTGAATCCCCTTATCAATTTTATCCTTCTCAAAAAACCCATGTATTGAATGCTGAAAAATGAACATCGTGGCAAATTCCTTAGCAAGAATGACATGATATTATTCAGAGAATTTTCAGTTTAGTGCCTGCATTTAAGAGTCTTTGGGAAAGCTGGATGGCTAGAGTTGGCCTTGGAGGAGAAAGTATTTGGACAAAGTTGGTGGCTCATATGGGAGCTCAGAGTCATCTCCTGCACATTCAACAAGTTATTCGGATGATCAGGTGAAAAGATTGACTTGGCATTTGTCATACTTTCATTGTGTTTCACACGGTGATTGCTTGAACTTGTTATAATGTTTGAATCTTATGCCCAATGGGTATAGAGAACATAATTGCTATTGAGATTTATGATTCAGGTATCGATGAATGGGAGCTCTGTGCTCTCCCTTGCATGAGGAATTTAAGTAAGGGAATTTGTCACATCTGCACTATTGAATGGAAAAATTTATGTGTTTGGGATATTGTTTGGTTTTATGTCAGCCTTTGATTTCGAGCTCAGTTCATGGGATAGGGTTAGGATTTTGAGGCCAGTAAGAATGTACTTCTATATTTTGTATTTTTTTCCATCTCTGGTCTACTTGTGTGGAGAAAGAAGCCTGGACAGTGGAGAGCTCGTTGATCTGTTAGCACAAATGTTCCCATAATACCCACTTCCTACCAAGTAGGTATTTTTAACTATTGCCCACTTCTTGTTAAGTATGAATATTTCTAACATGATCTGGGTTTTCGCCATAGTTGAGAATGTTCATCTCGTCACTGAGTACCATCTTAATTCACTTTAGTAGGTGTTCAAGCGAGGACAACCCAAGGAAAACAACATGCAAATTCAGCAAAAGCTAAGGGAATTGGGTCTCTTGTTTACACCCATAAGAGATTGTTCGGGTGAGACAGTAGATAGCCTAAGGGAAAAGGGATTTCTTCCTTAGCTATGGACATCAGGAATTTTTGTTGAATGGTTGCCACCAAACTTCTATTATGGGAGAGAGACTAAGGATAGACAAGATTATGATGATCATTAAAATTATAAGGGAAGAGAAAAGCCTAAGAAGATTTCCCCTGTAGGCAGCAGGCCAGCGATGGACCATGGAGACAAAATATGGGAGGACATATATTTATTATGTAGCGCTGTGAATTGTAGGGAAATTTGAAAAACGGGTTTATAAAATCGATGGCTGAAAGATTTCAATTGGTACGACAACCGATAGCAGTCATCGATTGTAATTTTTAGCTTTGTCTTTGTCCAAATAAAACTATTCATAATCGTAGCCATAAACAGGTTTATTTGCCATAAACGACTAAATAAAATCTCAAACGGGTTTATTTGCCATAAACAACTAAATGCAGTAGTTACAATAGGCGGGAGGGCAGAACCATTGCTTTCCATCTCATTTGGGCACCTACCTACAACAAACAATCAATTATTTCGAACAAACAAGCTGACTTCCACA
>VDFB02103492.1:0-15432 GCA_007258455.2 Sequoia sempervirens | reverse complement strand
GAGTGCGCCAACTTTTACAACTCCGATGATCGGACTATTGTGTCTCCAAATGGTATGATATTGGCCAACTTCGCTCCTGACGCAATTGGCGAGGCATTTGGGATACTTGCTACAGACAATATGTTGTATAAATCCAAGGCAAAGGCTGACCAGATGTACGCCACGTCCTTCGAAAAGTGCATGAAGAGGATCAATACCACTTGGATGCGAAAGCCAAAGCCTCCTGCTGCCAGGCTACCTAAGCAGATAATTTCAGAAGAGCTGAAGTAGGAGTATTGCGATATAATTATGTTGCTCAGTAGGGTTAACGGTAGCCGCAATCATTTGTGTTCGAGCCATGAATGTTCTTCTACATCAGCGTGGTGCTCGAAGGCAAGGAGCAAGTAAATTAGGCATAGATGATAAGTGACAATATTGATGAACAGTTCCGGGATCTGAAAAGAACGAGAACATTCTACATGAGCTTGTATGTTATTTACATGCTTGCTCGAATGACAAAGTATAGAGGGTTGGCGTATCAAGAACCAATTGGCTGTGGATACAATCAGTTCAAGATTCACGAGTCCTGCAGACAGTTGCACCTCACGCACACGGGCTGACTTCGAGAGAGTAAATGATGCTTTCACCATGTATATCACAAGGACCCTCCAGCAGAGGTTACAACAAAGGATATCCGAAAAGGCACAGATGTTGATAGAAGAATACGGGTTTTGGTTCGTCCAATTCCCAAAGTTTACTTATTTAAGGCTACCGGGGTATGACTCGTACGTCTACAGATTACCGAGGTACCCAACGAACAGGATGATACTACTTGAGCTGTTTAGGCAACTGGTAGCCTACGACAAAATCATAAGGAGAAAGGAGGGAGGCTTGCACTTCCCCATTGTGTTGGGAAACTCACTTGAAGAATGCCCTACTCTGCAGGCAGCCAAGGAGGCTGAGGAAGAATTGAAGTTCTATAAGTTGACTCTTCACACCAGCCGGCAGGATTTCGATCCTCGGGGAAAGATTGGAACAGTGCAAGGTGTGGAGTACAGACACAAAGCTCACCTGGAAGATTTCTAGGCGAATGCTGGAAGCGAAACTGAGATTAGGAAAAGAACGTTTGCGAGGTTGCCTCTCAAGTTTATCAGAGAATGTGAAGTGATCCGGGTGCCAGATCAAGTCGAAGAGGATGCTAGGATAACTCATCCGGATTATGAATCCATAAAGAACATGCCAATCCCACCAGTAGATTGGGCTGAACCGAGGATTACGGATTTAGACATCTTGTCTATTCCTGTTTTGACTTTCACAAGGGCTTGGGTAGAAGAATGTGTTCACAGATTAAGGAGGAGGTCAGTTGCCTTCACATACGACCTCATGGGTGATAAAAGGCCACCAGTGTCGGCGAAGAGAAAGAAACAAATTGCCCAAGTCGTGGAGCCACCACAGCAAGAGGAACCCATTCAGCCGAAACCTCAAGGGTCGGAGGACACAGCATCTACTCAGTTGGTGACTCACTCTTCCAGTGTGCGTGAAGTCTCATTGTTTGCAGATCAGAAAGCTCAAAGAAATGAAGAGCCAGAGGTTGGGGAAGTTAACCAACCAATGCCCAGAGAATTAGATACTCAGAGTGTCAATGATCCTGAAGGCGCCAACAAACCAGATGAAGGAGAAGAGACAGAAACAGATACCCACTTCGATTTTTCCTTCGGAGAGGAAGACGTTGAAGCTCGTGAAGGGAGCGATCAAAACGTTGAAATAATTGAGCCTCAGCGGAATGTTGCTCGGGGGGAAGTCCGTGAAGTGGAGGCAACTGAGGAGCAGCCCCTCATTATTTATGATATTCAGTGCAATTGGCTTTCACAGGCCATCAGGAGGGATCAAGATGATGACGCTGATTTGGCAGTCAAAATGGAAGAGCTTCTAAACAGAACAAGTAAGTCGCCGAAGAGGAAAAGAGCAAGGAAGTACACAAGGATGGAAACTAATGAGGCAGGTTCACGCAGCCTTCACATTGCTGTTCCAAGAGAAGATTACAGTTTAAGTGAGGCAATGCCAGAAAATTACACGATCACCACAGTCGAATTAGGACGTCCTTCCGGAGTGCAAGTGGTTGAGGAAGCTGAGAGTTCCTTCCAGGCGTTGAAGGACAGGCTGGTGAAGAAGGAAGGGAAGTACAAAAGATTGAAAAGGGAGCACAAGGCTTTGGTTGAGTATGTGCAACATTTGGCACATCCAGTTGCTCAGGAGAGCCCAGTGGTAGGGCTTCCGCCTGAGCTACCACGAGAGCCAATCAGTGGGCTTGAAGAGATGAAAAGAGCCGTGCGAGAAGGGGACAAGTGGATAAATGGTGTCCATACTGAGGCAAAAAAATTCATGGTTGATCTTGTCTCATCATTTCAGAATGCATCTAATATCCTTTCACGCCTAGACAATGTCGAGCAAGCTTGGGGAGACACCCATATTTTTCAAGACAAAACTATTCCTCGCCTTGCTGTTTTGATGCGTGTGCCCACGCAAACTTTGGTGAATGAAGGAGTAATCCAAGCAGGTGACAGGTATGATTTTCGTGGGTGGCATTCAGCGGCATTCACAGGGAAGAGTTTCTTCGACACAGCGGCTATGGAGTCCACCAGGATCAAGAAAGCAATGAGGAATATCCACGAGGGTATCCTCAACACATTGGAGGCAGTGTTCGCCAAAAGGATGACCGCTGAGGAGATTGAAATTGACGGATTGAAGGCAAGGTTGCAACCTTTCTTCTCCGAGATGAAGAGGTTCTCTCAGCTGGACTTTGAGAACATGACGGCATTTTCAACAATCATTCAGAGTACGCAGGACTCTATGGAAGCTTGGAGAAAGTCCTGTGATAAGCATGAGCAAATGGTGGCCATCCTAGAATATCAGCTAAATCTTACTCCATCAATTTCTGAGGAGGAGGTTGACGAGGTGCTGGCACGATTCGTAGCGTACGCGGTCAGAGAGAGGAGCAAAGGAATCCGAGTCATGGACGAGAATCTTCTAGAAGGGTAGTGGGCATTAATTGCTCATGGTGGTCAAGGAGGAATTTGCTATTTTTGGGAGCATTTATGACACCACTCCTCCACCTTCTGGCAGTTTTTAGGGAAAAACTTGTCTAGGGCTGAGGTGGCTCGATCTGAGCCCTCCATTGTAATTCAATCTGGATCGTCCATTGGACTTGGCCAGCTATATAAGGGGGAGTCCCCCTCATTTGTAATCTAATAGTTAGAATCAAAAGTAGTCAGCATAGTGGATTTTGAAGCAGAATAGAGAGTAGATACTTTGAGTTAGAGTAGTTTTCATTGCATTGTTGAAGAAGAAGGGGAATTCTCCCTTTGAGAATTTTGTAAGAGATTGTCACAAAGGCTAATCATAATAAAGCATTTCATTGATGGTGAATTCAAACTTTGTTGTGAGTAGTTCGTGAGGTTTCTTCTTCCTTTGACTTCAACTAGGACTTAATTTCATGCTAATAGTTAAATATGGATGCTTATGCTTGATGTAAGTGAGCTTCTTTTATCCATACCACTAACAATCTTACTGATGGTAAGCTTGTCTTGCGTGGTCAACTGGAACACTTCATACTTAACTTCGGTCAAGATTCATGTGTAGTTATGCATCGTTGTGATGGTGGTTGCATTATTGAATCGTGATTTGAACATCCATTTTACCCTTTGAAGATTGCACTTACTTTGTTGAGGCTGTCCAATTGGAGGCTAGACAACGTTTGTTAGAAGTTCATTGAAATCGAGCATAACACCCTTTGCATTTAGGTTAGAATTTAGAATTTAGAAATCTCTGCAGCCATTCAAATTCCGTACACTTTTGGTTAGTTTTAGGAAACTTGCACTCTAAAGCTAAATCATTCGCACAAAATCCCTTTCAAAAGCATATATTGGTTGTTACTGCACGTATTCTGAACAACTACGTAAGTCCCCTCATAAGAACACAACAAATACACATCAACCAACTGGGTCTATTCGCATTAAAGGAACCTTGGAGTTGAAAGCGTGATCTCACTCGCAATCTTAGCACGCTGAATACTTTGTTCAAGAGAGGATAAGGTATCCGTTGGGAAACTTTATTCTCATTGATCGGTGCGGTCATAAAATCACATCAACACCCCTATTTTAGGGATGTGTTCTAGGATGTTTCCACATTTTCAAAGTGGAGGGGGAGGGCGGGCAGCCAAGGGACATCCCCTAACGTCCCTCCGTACCTTAAACACCTCAAGGGATGGGGATGGGGATTTGAGGGGTGGGGACGTGTCCCCATGTAACACAATCTTTAATCCATCATATGGAGATACACTACAAAAATCTTGTACGAACATTGAGAATCCATACTCCATCATAACAAGAACAAATCTACCTCAAAACTCTATCTAAAATTTATTTGGTTTTAAATTAATAATATATTTTAATTATTTGTGGTTTTAACTTTCAATTTTAATTTTTATTCTAATTCTTTACATTACCCACCAAACACAATTGAATTGAGAAATGCTTCTAATATATATAACACAAAACAAGATGTATTTGATATGAACCAAAATCACTTTTCTTTTCACTACTCTTTCCACTCAACCTCCACCATAAGTCCCATTTATGCTCCAAAACTTCATTCCCCATTGAAATAGATAGCCCCTATGAAACATAAGCTTTCTTGCTATTTAAGTTGCATGATTTGATCATTTGTTAACTTGAGTTACCTTGATACAATAAAAAATATAATAATATAAGAAGAAGAAGAAGAAAAAAAGTTTTAACATCCATGAAGCTGAAAATAGCCTATGGGATAGTTAGCCTTGTCATTTTTTATTTCTGCAATTCAATCCTTTTCCTATTCAAGGTGAGGATGAGCTCCCCCAACTTCTCAACAATCCCTTCACTGAATAAACCATACCAAGAACCAACTATCAAGACATTTACATGTTTGTCCCTAATGTCCTTGAAGGCATCACACTCCATAATGAAGTGCTCTTTTTATTCCATTGCCCTAGTAGTGCAAAACATACACACCCTTTCTTCCCATGCTTCTTTTAGCCTTTTCCATCACCTCATTTCACATTGAAGTTGATGAGAGTTAAATCTTAATTGAGCAATAAGAATTTTGGCTCTCCATGGAATACAAGCCCCTATGTATGGTTTTTGAAGGTGATCACATGTGAGGTTGAACTCTTCAATATAATAATTCTTCTTTCTCCCTAGCATTTACCCCATGTATGCTTGAAGAACTTATCCATTACAAAAGCCTTTATCTCTTTGCTATTCATGGAGCATGTGTTTAAGTAGATATTCCACATGCTCATCCATTTGTTGTTTTGATTCATCCAAGTCTTCTTTCTTTCGCTCAAGATGTCATTGAAAACAATCTTAGGCCATCTACCAACTTCCATTTGTTTAATTCTTTTTAAATATCCGCTGTGTCCCCGAATAAGGACATTGAAATTGCTAAGCACTGAAATACAAATTCTTACAAACAATAAATATTAGAATATAAATGCAAATAAATAAATAACGATGTACAAATATATATTAATAATCAAGATAGTGTTATAGTTACAAAGTGTTGGTAAATAACATAAAATAAAAATATAAGTAAATGCAAACTAATATTATTAATGTAATTATAATATTTATCACAGTGATATAAATGCAAAAATACAAAAAATGAAATGTTTAGTTATTACTATAATAATTATGAATATAGTATAAATAAATAAATAAGTTTATAATAAATCCAGTTTATAAATATATTTATAAACACATGATGCTAACTTATATTCTAGGAAATTATAAATAATAAAAAAAATATAATTGAAAATTATAATAATCAACATAATGTACTCTCATAAAAATAAATACAGATCATTATCGAGATCTGTTGTAGATCTTATTCAAATATTCTTATAAATATAAACCATTGTTTATATTGGCATAATCATTATCCTTTAAATATAAACAATGCCCCCTTAAAAGTTCCGCTTCCCTAAACATTAGTAAAATGCAGCTAATAGAATAATCAACGATTCCAAGAGAAAGCAGCGTTTCAACCAAGGGAAGTTTGTTGGTTAAAGACGCGACCCTTTCTAATAAGATGGATATTTAATGAGAATTATTCCAAGCAAAAAAGGAGGAGAAAAGGATCGGGGGATGGAGAAAAAAGAATCATGGCTGGAAGAACAAAAGATTACCATCGGGGCTGAGGGAATAAGCAATATATATTCTGAAGAAGGAAATCGTGACTGGAGAAATAAAGAGGAATATACTCTGTCAGAAACAATCTCCTAAATCTGACGCAAGGCAGAAGCAAGGTATATATATGTATATAAGGTAAGTTTGGGGTAAGTGGAGTCTCCTTTCAGTAACTCAGATTTGAGTAATGGCTATCTAAACAAACAATATGTGATTTACAAAGTGTTGATTTACTAACTCAGATAAAATGAAAATAGGAATAAATAACATCCAATAAAAATATATGTTTATTGATTAGTAAATTCAGATAATATAAAAGTAAGTATGAATGAATGCAAAGTTTGATAACGTACTATATATATATAGATTAGCTCTAAAGGAATAATATGAAAGAGTAAGTATATGTTGATATACCTATATATGTATATTTCTGAGCAGGAGACGAGAGTAGAATAATAAATGTATATGTGAGTACCAATAAATATAAGTAGAATAATTAATGTGGGAATATCAATCAATATAGATAATTAATCATATATATTTGTATAAATATCAATTGATATAAATAAGGGAGTGTAGAATAAACATATATTATTTACGATTATTCAATAATGATGCTTGTATCAAACATTGAGCCTTATAAGTAAAAATGACTCTATTCGTTTACTATGATGTTGAAGGGTAATCCGTCTATGAGATCTTGAAAGGTGTTTGTGCTTAGGAATTATATTATAAGGGATTATTCATAATGGGTGACAAGGAGGAAATGCACAATCCTTTGACAAGAATAAAATATTTATATCAACTTTGATCTTATTAGACGTTACTACTCAAATTTATTGATCTCTAACGTTTCTAATGTTTTGGTAAGAAACATTTTGAAGCCAAGTTTTAGGTTAAGTACTTTCACTAGAAAGGGGTCATTACAATATCTTATGAGATGCAATAGCAATTGCTTCAATAGGAGTTGCCTCATTTTCACTTTGCATAATATCATAAGGGCAAACTTTTTATTTTGAACTTGCTTGTAATCGAACGCTTTTGATTTTTTTCAATTTGTTTCCACTTTGAGTCTAAGGTGTTGTTGGCCCACAATTCACACCCATAGAGCACTACTAGAACCCCTAAAAGCCCAAAATGAATCTGGGTAGTTTTCCAATCCCATAGCTTTGCCTCTCTACATCTGTTTTGAAGAGCATATAATGCTTTCCATCCTCTCAAAGTTCTCTTCTTTCTATAGCCCCCCCAACTATTGAAGTCAATCCCTACGTATTTGTACTCCATTACTTCTTCAAGAATATTGCCTTCAAAGTAGAACTTATGTTGTTTCTACTTTCTTCTATTGGAGAAAATCATGACTTTGGTCATGCTGGTATCAACTTGCATCCCCATTGCTCTAAAAAAATGTTCAAGGGCATATAAGTGCTCTTGCAACCCATGAGCTGATTTAGCAATCAAAATAAGGTCATCAGCATAAAGAAGCAGACTTATCACAAACTCTCCCAAACGGATCCCATCTCCACCTTGCAAATTTAGCCATTCTTCAAGTTTGTCAATATATAAACCAAAAAGAGTAGGGGAGGTACCCTTGCTTGACCCCAAAGTCACTCTTAAAACTCTATGAAATGCCTACCGAAGTTCTGATTTTGACTTTAACCTCTTCATAAAGCCCATGGACATCCACTCTAAGATGTATAGGAATCCCAAGTTCTTCCATTCTATGCCATAACTTACCTCAGGGACCATGTCAAAAGCCTTTTTGAAATGAACAAAACAAAAAGAAGCTTCTTCTCTCTTCCTCCAAACTTTTTCAATGGCATGCCTCAAAGTGATTCCATGATCAACCATAGAGTGCTTAGGCCTAAAACCTGCTTGCCCTTTTGTGTGCTTTTCTTTTTCTTCTGCCTACTTGTTGATTCTGTTTTCTACCATACTGCCAAATAATTTTGCAAACAAAGGGTTTATCATTATGGTCCTATAATTGCATGGATTATTAACGTCACCACTCCTAAAAAGAGGTATCACTAGGCTGGTTGTCCAATCTCTTGGCAATCCTTGCTGAAAGATATTATTGTATATTCTCATAATGTGCAGTGTGCAGTGCAAGAGTTCTCACCCCCCATTTTAGATGCTCTGCTTGAAGATCAACCAAGTCCTTTGCTTTTTCTACACCCAATTTCTTAATACTTGTCTCATCCTCCTGCATGGTGAACATTTTTGTTATGGTGTTGACCAAGGGGGAGGGGAATAGGGTCAACCTTTGATTCCTTCTCATTAAGTTGTCTTGCATTTCGAACCATTGATTAGCTGTAATGTCATTTTCAGTTCATATTTATTACTTTCAGGTTTAAGTTAATTTAGTGAAATTTTAAGTCTGGAATGGAGGTATTTTATAGAATAAGTATGGATTTGATAAGGCTACATTAGAATAGATTATGGACCGTAGGGATAAGTGCTCAAATGGAAGGAGAAATGCCCTGTGAAAAAGCAGCAAATACTTCAGATAGCTATCTCTTTCACATAAATATATTTCATTTTTGTTAACAACTTGAATTTATGGTCATGGATGTTTTGTGATTGTTTCTGCATTCTTGAAAGGCTCAGTGTTCCTGCAAACCTGTATCAGGTGTTTTGAAGGTAACAATTACAACAGAAAGTAGAGAGTTCTATAGCATTAAAAGATGCCTCCATGGCTTCAATATTCAAGAAGTTTTACCTTTCTTTACTGTCATTAAATTTTAACAGTTTGTGCAATGCTTGGACTAAAAAACTACTCGTGAGAGTAGTTGTGTCTTAATTTCAATAGACACTGACAATCTCAAATATTAGAATGTCAGCTGCAATGTTTACGCACAAAATATAAAATTGTTAAAGTCTTATCACGCAGAGACAAATTTTTAAGTCTAGTAATACTGTTGAATACAGGATAAATGTTATCTGCTTCATAAAAGAAAAATAGTTCAGGGCTGTCATAGTATCAGAAAAATTATCAAAGGGAAAGAAAACTCTGGGAATTTTGTAGTCTATTATTACATTCAAATATTATTGAAGTGACACATCATATTATGCATACCAGAAGATGGTTGCAATTTGCTTCTTTGGTTGTCCTTGAAAATCTGGATTTGCCCTATGCTCCAGAAACCAAACAACAGCTCCAATCATAACAAAAGATCCACCAATTGCACACCACATCCCTGGCGTAAATGGCTGCAAGAAAGCCCAGGGATTGTTTGAATGGATATCTCTGGAGGGGGTCACAACAACTAAGCCTGAATTTATGTAAGGCAGTGTAAACTCCACAATCTCTGATCTCTCTTTCACAATTGAAATGTCCCCCACAACTGCATCAAGTTTCTGCAGTAGCTCAGATTATAAATAACCGTACTAAGAAATGTGCATAATGCCCACCTATTTTAATCCAGAAACTAATAATGATGAAAGAATCATAAGCACATTAAAACTTTGGAAAGAGTTGCTAATAAACATAACAAAATCTTGCATAAACAAACCTTTAAAACAACCTGCTCCACAAGGTCATTATAACTGGGAGTTGAGTTGTTTTGTATGAAAGATACAAACGTGTATGGCAAATCATAAGGTAGTAAATTTGCAGCAGCAACAAAGACATCAATGCAGAAACCCGTCATCGTGATGTTACCTTCTACAGTTGTCACAAACTCCTCGAAACCTGCTTTCTTGGGTACACCAATTAAAAAAAAATTCTTATTGTTTGGGAATACCCATCCACGTGGCACTACTTTGCTTCCACCAGGCCATATAATATCATATAATTGCTGTTTTGAGCTAGATTGGTTAGCTTCCAGAAGATTAACAGATAAGCCAAAATGACTTGACCAATAACATACAATTCTAAAATCTGCTCCAGCAATATTAATAATCTCAAATGTAGAACCAAGCAGGTCTCCATGTTTATCCAGTTGAATTGGACCAATTAAACCTGTAAAATTAGTTTTAAGTAGTATCTTTAGTAGTTGTAATCCTCCTTGGAAAATCTTGTGTTGTTCTAGCTCTGACTTTTTGCCATTTACAGTGGATAGCTCAGGATGACTCACAAAAGAAATATTTCCACCTTCATTCAAGAATGTAGAAATGGCTCGAGCAATTACCCACACTGTGTCATAAGCATATAGTCCAAATACATTCAGATGTGTGTCAACAGTCCTCGATTTAAGCAGCTTGTTCCACCATACTGTAAAAGCATGTTGCTGATCTGAAATTGGAGTATGCTTACGTAAGCAAATGACCCCTTGGAGTGAATTCATAGTATCTAAATCAAGTACCCTAGAATCTAAAGTAGAGGATAGCCAGTCTGTAGCCATCAAAACATAGCCATTCTTCAGCATTCCATGGAGACTTGCTTCAGCAAATATATTCAGACCCATTCTTGGATTTGTATGTACAACAAGAACTCGTGATTCCGTCAAAGCCAGTTGCATTAAAACACTGCCAATGGCACTTCTGCTGGCTCCATGTGGCAATGCTGCCTTATAAACAATCTTTGCTCCCACCTTTCTGAGCGCATTACCCAACACTAATATCCCATTTCTTCCATAATCATCATCTATATACATAGCCACCACTTTCCTCCAGCCATAGTAGCCAATCACAGCTGCAATAGCTTCCATCTGAGAAGAATCACTGTGTGTTATTCGAAGGAAATATGGGTATTGATATGAGGAAAGAGTTGGATCCGTTGCAGCAAA
Source organism: Sequoia sempervirens (assembly GCA_007258455.2). Classification (NCBI taxonomy): domain Eukaryota; kingdom Viridiplantae; phylum Streptophyta; class Pinopsida; order Cupressales; family Cupressaceae; genus Sequoia; species Sequoia sempervirens. The sequence goes on along the minus strand of VDFB02103492.1, from coordinate 4,505 downwards.
TGACACAAGTGGTATTTGGAGTCCACTTGCCAATTGTGATACAATATGAGCAAGCGGTGATGATTGTGGACCTATTATTGCCACCATGTCCCTTTGCATTAACTCCAACGCTGTCAATGGAATACAAATCAAACCATAAACATCAATCATAACCATTCTGAAGATTAACCAGTAATGTACATCATACCATATATTTAGAAAGCTTCAGACTTCATGAAGTCTCAAAACTAGCTAACCAACAAACAAACAGAACACCAAAATCACCACTAACAATAACTTAAATTTGCCATGAAGATTCAAAAACATCTCTATGCCTATTGAAAAAAGATCAGAAATCAATCTTGGATACCTTAAACTTATACCCCCCAGGCTTAATGTGTTCCCTCTTGTTTGTTACAGGGAAAATGTTTTAGGCAAGGAAAATCCTTAGAAGTTTCTCAAAGGCATTTCCATTTTTGTTCTATTCAGGTACGCCTTGTGAACATTTCCTACACATTTGAAGAGCTCATGAAAGCATTCCACAACCCAAGATAGTATTTTCCACTCTGAAATCCATGAGGTACAAATCATTCTTGGGAATAAATTGACAAGCCAAAAGATAAAGATTTTCACAAAAATTGTGATCTAATCAAGAAAAAAATGGGTTAGTGTTCAGGTTTTTGTAAAAAAACAGAAAAAAATAGGTTTAAGGTCAGGGCTTTCAAGAAAAGGAGAAAAATCACCAAAAAGTTAAGAGGTTGATACTATGTTCCTTGATTACACCATCCACCAAGGTTCAAATACTGTAGAAATATGATTGGGTTAGATTTAACTCTTGGGTGACTCTGACCAACTAGATCCCCTTATTCATGGCAGCTTAGCCAAAGAACGACTTCAATTTAGATATATGCTCCCTTGTAATGTTGTAATCTGCTATATGAAGGCAGAAATGTCAATACCTGTGTCAGAAAAAGCAGATGAAATCACAGCTAAACCCTAAACCATGATACTTTGGCAACTTAAATGTAATTTATTGCTGATAAAACTGGAGCCTACAATTTTATTTGAAAAATCATGGTTAATCCATGCAAAGAATCACCAAATTGGCCAATCCATGATTTATTAGCAATAAATGCTACTATAGGGGTACAAATGTTTATACAAAGATTATGGTTCTTTATACACTTTCTTCCACTACCCTAATTAGAGACACTTGACCCTTTTTCTTCATAAGATCATCTTACTACTAGGCATAGATTTCTTTGTGGGGTTACAGGTCTACTAGATTAATTACATACATCTTTCATCCCATCAGGCATAAAGCAAGCGCTCGAGATACTATTGATTCACATAAAATGGAGATAGTTTGTGGGCATTGCTCCACTACCACTACGACTATTGGCACCATAGCTCTCATTTTGATAGCCATGGCTCCATCTATTCTCAGTTTCAAGGAATCCCTAGCACCCATCTTTCATGACAAGGATCTCAAGGGCTCTCACATTATTAGTTTCTTCTCTTTTATATAGAGGATGATCTAAGAGGTTGGGGTGGAGAGTGTTATCCAAACTGTCATACACAAAACTACTACATATGCATTTGTGAAGAGACTTATACAAGAGAGGCATCCCACCATTTGTTGAAGCTTCGTGCTGTCCATTGCCTAGATTCAGTAGTTGAAGACATTGAGAAGATTGGATGCATCAAAAGCATGATTGAAGGTGCTAGAAACATTACAAAAAATTATCTACAACCATACTTGATTCCTTAGTTTGATGAGAGAGCACACAAAATGCAAGGAGCTTGTGAGATTGGGTTGACTCAATTTACCACAAATTTTATCACTTTGTAGAGCATTGTAGGGGCAATACCTTCTCTCAAGCATATGTTTGTGAGCAATGCCTAGTTGGAATCTCCATATTCCAAAAAGCTGGATGGAGAGTAGGCTACAATGACTGTGGTCAAGAATATACAGGAGATACACAAGGTAAGAAAAAAAACACAAGTATTAGAGGAATTTTTGTGTTTGCTATTTAAATTTCTATTATTTAAAATTTAAGTTTTATTTTTTAAAGAGATAGAGTCTTTGGTAAAGGTTCTTTGTTTTGTTAATGTAGATAAAATGTCAATGACGTATCTCTATGAGGTCATGGATATGGCCAAGGAGGCCATTTTGCATTGTTAGGGTGGGAGCAGGAGAAAATATGAAATCATTTAGTGCATCATTAATTGTAGACGGATAGGCCAACTCTACCAATCAATATGCACCATGGGGTACTACCTAAGCCCCAAAATTTTCTTCTCTAATACATTTAAGGTTGATGAGGAGATCATGGTAGGCCTTACTATATGCATAGAGAAGATGACACCAAATGGAGGCCTTAGAGACATAGTTCTAGATGAGTCAAAGATTTACTATGGTGCAAAGGGGAGGCTTTTTTCTTCACCTTAAAGTATTCAAAAGAGGATAAACCAACAACAAGGTAAGAAAATAGTCCTAATAAATGCAATTTTAACTTTAGCTTAATACTAGAAAGTTTTTACTTTTACTTAATACTTATTATTTTTTAAATGTTTTATTTGTAAATTTGTGGTGGGAGGCTTTTGGTATTGGAACCCTGAATGTTTATATGCTATTTGGCCTTAGTTTTGTAATGCTTCTAGATGCAACTGGAGCCAATTTAAAGTATTCGAAAGAGGATAAACCAACAAGGAGGTAAGAAAATAGTCCTAATAAATGCAATTTTAACTTTAGCTTAATACTCGAAAGTTTTTACTTTTACTTAATACTTTTTATTTTTTAAATGTTTTATTTAATAAAATTTATGTAGTGCAGGATTTTTGGTAGCTGGGTCCTGAATCTTGCCCATATGCCTTTCTTTGGCATAGTTTTGTATTAGCCCCACTCAGAGAAAGGTCAGTTGACCTACAAATTGCCTCAATGACCAGCACTGTCTAAGCCACAGTAGCCACTTCAAACCAAAAGGGTAGAGGGGATGAACTCTCATGATGCCATCAACTTAGATGACATCAATCCTAAGTTGCTGGTTCTAGTACACAGGATTGGGTATGGGTACAGAATACAAGTATGTTGATATGACAAAAGAAAATTCCTTGGGTACAGCTGTATATATATATGTATATATGCAAAAAGAGATGAAAATATACAAAATTTAGCAAAAGAGCATTTAGTAGTATGATGCTATCTGATCATCAGTCAAGCCATTGAATCATTAGACATGTCAGTAGATTAGACTAGGAGTGACAATGGGAATGGCAGTGAGCACAGGAGAGAAAGAGATATATCAAGGAAAACGTGGGGTCTTGTGGTAGGTTGTTATTGTAGTAAGATAGGTATACAGTTCAGGAGGCGGACATGGTGAGAATGGATTTATTGAGGAAAGATGCTCTGCAGTACACGGTCCCTAGGCCTGTAACTCTGGGAGGTTGGAGAGTGAAGTAGAAACAAAGGAAGGCCCTCCTTGGGCTAGAAAGGAAACCAAAGTAAGAAACACTCCTATGAAGCAACTAGAAACAAAAATGAGTGAGACTTTGATGGGCCTACTACTTCAACTAGATACCATTCAGGGACTGCATCCACCACTCAAATATATTAAACTTTTTTAGGGACTGATACGTATTTAGGTCGAGTGCACTTTTTTAGGGTGTTTTTTAATGTTTTTATGTTCACTTTTGGTGCCCAACACTCGTGGGAGCGTTTAGGAGTGCTCAAGAGCACCTGGGAGCACCCAAGCAGCCCCGAGTTCCCTGTGGGTCCACTCCCAGCGAACCCATAGGGAACCTAGGGCTGCCTAGGTGCTCCCAAACACTCCCCAAGCCGCTCTCGGAGTAGGCACGAGAGCCTAAACCAAAGAACCCAATAATATAGCATCGATCCATATTGCAATTGAATTGTCAAAGATGAAAACATAAGTTTGCTAATGAAGATCTCATTGAATTGAAGAGAGAAACAACAACAGCAAAAGCATTGGAGCAAGACATACTTGACAAATCAGTCACTCCCCTTGATGATTGAGATTTACCTACTAATTTGAGGTTGGATAGTAGAAGCACTAGGCATGGGAAGAAGTTGTAGATTGTAGTTGGTTGTTATACAATTAAAATTGGGTTGTCAAAGATGCAGATATAAGTTCACTAATGAAGATCCCATCGAGTTGGAGAGAGAAACAACAAAAGAAGCATTGGAGGAAGACATAGTTGAGGTATCATTCACTCCCTATGATGATTGAGATTTACCTTCTAGTTTGAGGCTGGATAGTACAAGTACTAGACGGGGAAGAGGTATAGATTGTAGTTGGCTGTTATACAATTATACAATGTTTGAAACTTTGAACATTGAAGGATCACATGACATGTAATCTTTGAATTAGGACAAACTGGTAATTAAAACAAACTTGTCTTCTCTAAACATATTCTATATCTCATACATCAATTTAAGTTTATTTTTTGTAATTATATAGTTTTTTTTAGCCGATGTTTTATGTCCAAATCACAATTTTGGACTG
>VDFB02103490.1:0-26512 GCA_007258455.2 Sequoia sempervirens | reverse complement strand
GGATAAAAAGGATTTTAAATGGACTATATGAGCAAAAAAGAGTTTTGATATGTTGAAGAAGAAATTCATAGAGTAGCCTATTTTGGCACTTCTAGATTTCAATAAGGTCTTTTAGGTAGATTGTGATGCTAGTGGCATTGCCATAGGAGCTATTTTGAGTCAAGAAGGTAAGCTTGTTGCCTATTTTAGTAAGAAGTTGAATGATGTTAAGAAGAAATATCTTGTCTATGATCAGGAGTTTTATGCTATAGTTCAAGCTTTAAAGAAATGGAGACACTATTTGTTTCCAAAGGGTATCAACACAAAGTTGTGTCACACTTTTGGCCAACTTATTAGTACAAGTGAATTTAAGTATTTTTAAATAAAAATTAATTTTGGTCAAACATATGATCTTGTAAGATTCATTCTAGCTAAGTTATATATGTCCAAAACCTTTCCATCTAAAATTGTTGGCTAAATGCATATTTAACACCACTTTGAGTCCAATTTACCAAAAAAATAAAATTATTTAAAAAATTAGATGTTTCAACAAATTCTACTTGTGTAAACAATACTTTTTAAAAAAATATATAACAATACCCTTTTGTAGATCCATAAGTTTAGTTTTCAAAAATGTATATATTTTAATAGTTTAAATATTATTTATATTTTCCTTTTTATTTTAGTAAATGTAGGTTATCAACATAAAACATTAGGTTGATTACCATGTCAAGGAAAAATAGTAAAACTTATTAAAAAAATTGAAAAAAATATGATGCCCTAGATACAAGAATCTATATCAAGATGGTATATTTTTTTTTATTTGAGATAAATAATAGTTGACATTGAATGGAAACAACTAAGTTTGAATATGTGCACAATTTAATATTTATTTAAAAATATAGATTTATCAAAATTGGAAAAGAATATATCCATACCTTAAAGTTTCAAGTTATAAATACACAAAAAAATTGAAGGAAAAAAAAAATCACTATATAAAGATTGACGTGTCATGTAACTTCATTTTTCAGCATTTTATCAACATTTTATTAGCAACTAAATTATAGTGTTAATTTATAAAAACCTATGTTCAAATAATTTTTAGGTTTTTTACAAAAAATACAAACATAAAATATACTAAAAAATAAATATTTTATTAGTTTACAACATTTCAAAATTCAAAACATGTCACTTTTTAGCAATTCAAGTTTAAAAGTTGGATTAGTGTTGACTATTTCCTTTATAAAAGTGTGACACAACTTTGTAGTTTTACCCCAAAAGAATTTGTGTTATATACTGATCACCAGGATTTTTCGTATCTCAATAGTCAAGGAAAATTAAATCAAACACTTAAAATGGGTTGAGTTTTTGCAGAGTTATACTTGTTTTTCAAGCATGGGAGTGGAAGGTCAAATAGAGTTGTAGATGCCTTAAGTAGAAGGAAAAATTTGTTGATAGAGATGAATATAGAGGTTGTTGGGTTCAATGAATTCAAGAGTTTGTATCCTAAAGATCTAGACTTTGCAGAAGATTAGAAGGCTTGTTTAGAACCTATTACATTGGATAGGACATGATGGTTGGATTTCTTAATCCAAGATGGGATGTTGTTTAGAGGAAGCCAATTGTGCATTACAAGGAGTTCTATGAGAGAGAATCTAATCAAGGAGAAGCATAGTGGAGGATTGGCTGGACATTTTGGACGAGATAAGACTATTGCTCTTGTTAGTGAGAATTATTATTGGCCATAGTTACAACTAGATGTGAAGAAGTTTATACAAAGTTACAAAGTATGTCAGATGGTGAAAGGAACAAGTCAAAGTACTATATTATATCAGCCATTACCTGTACTTGAGAGGCCATGGGAGGATATTAGCATGGATTTTGTTCTTGGCTTTCCAAGGACATAAAGAGGGCATGATTCCATATTTGTGGTGGTGGATAGATTTTCAAAGATGGCACATTTTATTCCATGTCATAAGACTAGTGATGTTCTTCATATTGTAGAGATGTTTTTCAGAGAGGTGGTGAGACTACATGGTCTACCAAAGAGTATTGTTTTAGATAGAGATACCAAATTTCTTGGTTATTTCTAGAGGACATTATGGAAAAAGTTGAAGAAAGATTTGAAGTTTAGTTCTACGCACCATCCAAAGGCTGATGGATAGAAAGAGGTGGTGAATAGGAGTTTGGGTAACCTACTAAGATGCTTAGTAGGAGATAAGCCAAAGGGATGGGATTTGATTATGCCATAGGAAAATTTTTCTTATACAACAATTCTATCAACAAGAGCATTGGTAAATCCCCATTCCATATTGTGTATGGGAGTAGTCCAAGAACTATTTCTAAACTAAGAAAAATGGATAAGGGGGAGAAGAGTAGTGCTGAGGCTAAAGATTGTGCTAAGCATATGAATAATTTACATGAAGAGGTGAAAATATATATCAATAAGATGAAATCATAATATATGCCTAAGTAAGATCAGAAAATGAGATATAAGGAGTTATAGGTAGGAGATGAAGTCATGAGTTCATTTGTGAAAGGAAAGGTTTCTAGTTGGCACATACAACAAGTTAAAGATGAAGAAGTTTGGACCATGCAAGATATTGAAGAAGCATGATTCAAGAAATGCTTATGAGGTAGAGTTTCCTAGTGGAATAAATATTTCTCATGTGTTCAACATTGCTGATTTGATAGAGTATCATGAAGGTGATATAGAGGATAGACTGATAAAAAAAATAGTGGAAAATTCTAGTGCCTACTTTAGAGAAGGAAGAGATAGAAGAAATCTTGGATAACTATGTGGGAAAAAGTATGAAGAATTTCTATTTATTAACAATCAGGTTAAAAAATCTAGAAAACACCTAAATTGGGTGTTTGGCTGAAGAGGGTGAACTGCCTTGTAAAATCAAAGTTTTTCCAATAAATTCAAGTGACCAATCTATCTTGGGCACCTTGAAGAGAGCTATTCTTTGAACCAGTTTGAAAAACCCAACTGACAAATGAGATATGAATCCAAAACCAAGTTCAAACCCTATCAAACTATGCTAAAAAAATACTGGAAATCATCACCAAATTCAATCCAAACCACACCAGAATTGAAACATCACTTCCACTAACCAAAAACCAATTGACCCACATCAAAAATATTAAAAAATCTTTCATGTTGATGACTAAAACTGCAACTTTGAAGCTCAAAATGTGATCCATAGATGGAACCATGCCTTCACCAACTAGGGCAGGTCTTGCACTACCAAAACCAGTCCAAGATGTCAAGGGTTTTTGTCCTCAACACTCATGTTCAGACGTTCTGGAGTAAATCCAACACCATCTCCTTGTGCAACCAAAATCAACATAAGAAAATGAGAGCCAAAAATTCACTTTATAGGTGAGAGAGAAATTAGGGAAAATTTAGGTTTTGAATCATTTTCCCTCCAAAAACCTTTTAATTTTTTTGCTTTATACTTCAAAACATTATCAAATAATCCTCAAAGGGGCATCCTACTCATAAGGAAACTATTTTCACTTTTGTAGCCTTCTAAAATGGCTTAAAGTTATCACTTAGGCACTAAGGTACTTTTTTGATGACCACTTACCCCTTCCCTTAAGTTGTAAAGTTATTTTATAAAATAGCTTAAGTGACTACTTAAAAACAACTATTAAATAGTTCAACCTTAGGCTCTCCAATGCCACCTTAGAAATAATCTTGTTGAGGACACAATGGGTCTGAGACTACTTTCCTGAAATAGACTTACTATAAATAGAAACTATTAAAAATACTAAATACTCACCAAATGTGCCCAAATTACACTCCCCTATCCTAGACCCCCAATGAATTAAAATCATCAAAGATCATACAAAAATACATGATAGGTCTGAAGTCAATGCCATGAAATACATCCTACCAAAACAACTTAGAGAAGATTGCATCAACAAACTCATGGTCAATCACAATCCTAGTCAACATGAGAAAAACTTTGCTCAACCATAAGAAATAAACCTCAGCATGAAACCTTATGATACCCCAAGTGTGCAGAAAGTCAATCACTACCATATCTCTAAAATCTATGAACTAGGAAATTCCTATTCTGATGCAAACCAAAATCATAACATTGAAACTCAACCTCCAAGTGTCAAAATAATGGTCCCAAACACACCAACACACCTAAAGTACTACAATATTAAGATATCATTTAAAATAATGCATATCATCTGCATAAAGTAACTGTAGTGAGCATCACTCACTAGAGTAGAAACAACAAATGGGTAAACTATGTCCAGAAAGATACTCATAGCTAGGTGCACCAAAGCTTGGACAAACTCAAAATTAGTCTACTCATAAAAATATGTCATCATAACCAACGAAAGAAAGTGAGGGAAGAGGTACTCAAACTGAAATCCCACTAAAAACATAGGAGAGATGAGTATGGAGGTAGCAACAGAATCATCACCAAGGATCAAATCATCACTGTCATATGAGCTCAACTAGTCAACTATTGAACCAAAGAAACCATCCAACTCATTTGTGAATCTAAAACTAGAGTCATGTACCAGCTGATCAAAAAGTGGGCAGTGGTACTAATATAGGAACTTGACCTAGCTACTCCAATCCTGAGACAACTCTTCATGATTGGAAACTACACCTAGGTCCCAAACCTTTCTATTTTTTCCCAAAGCAATGCTACAACTAGGAGTAATCCCATCATCCAAATCAAAAAGTGGATTTTCATACGACATATCAACATCCAACTCAAACAAAGCATTATCAATAAACTAAAGGTTATCCTCAACTCCTGAATTAAACCAATCCTTTTCCTAATCTGAAATCCTATTTTTTTTTTTTTTTGGACAATATGCAAGATCATACTCCTCCTGGATGATAGCAAGCTCCATCATTACTGATTTGATCTCTTTTTCCCTTTCTCTACCTTCCTTCTCCTTAAACTATTGAGTCTCATAGAACTAATCGTTCACTTCAAGAAGTGACTCTTGGACACTTTCCAAAGCAAGCTTTGTGGAATTAAGCTCAATGGTGGGCTCACTAGCCTCTTCCCTTAACTACTTAGACATAGACAAGGTTCCATCTACAAACTTGGTGGCTATATCCCTATCATGCATCATGTGTAAATAAGTTGTTTTAAATTCTTCCATAGAGCTTTTTAATGTATGCAAATCATAAAATGAAATATTAAGATAACTTTGTCCCATAGATGCATTCTGAATTAAACTTTCCAATGCATATGTTTTTTGTCCAAGCTAGATACAATGTGCATCTCATTTTCAGCGGATACCAAGAGTTGTCTTTTCCAATCATGATTAAGAAAAAATGATGAACCACTATTATGTGGCATGTAAAAATTAGAAATAAATTCAAACTTGTCATCAAAGTTTCCATGGCTGTCCCAAATATCATGTGCCTCTTCTTCAAAGCTTTCCTCATCTTTGCCACTAGGCCTCAGATCAAAATTAGCCCCAAGCAGGGTATGTGCAGGATCATGATGGGCCAAAAAGTGGCAATATGATGGGTATGTGGCTGACAACTTTTTTTTTACCCAAAATTGATGAAACAAAAAGGGTTTTTTAAAGGAGATTCTCAGCTTTCCACCAATATAAATTATGCTTTACTTTGAATTTAATGAATAATTATTATTCATTTTCTATTTGAATTATGACTAAAGTTGATTAATAGGCTGATTGAAAAACATCTATAGCTTTCAAACAATATTATATTTTTGAATCTGAAATATCATGTGTCACATTGTATTCTTCACATACTATAGGATTTTAAAAAAATTGAATTTCATGAAGTTTTGTCCAAGTTAAGGTGATCAAACATACAAGTTTTATATTTTTAAAATTTAATAAAATTTCATAATTAATTATTTACTTGGAAAAAATTACAAAACATATGCATCACATCGACATGAGTTCTCTACTTATATGTAAAATATTATAAAAAAAATTATTATCATTTTATTGTGGTTACAGTGGTCAGACAAACACCTACTTTTCATTTTTTCCCTAAAATTTAAGTACTACTACGTTGAAATTTAAAATTTTGACCAAATAGATTTAAAAATTAAAAATAAACCTAGTAGTTTAGAAACTACATTCAATTTGCTACAAATTCTATTCTTACATATTTTTGAAATAAAATTGATAACTTCTTCAAATTTTTACATCAAGTTGCCTAACTCTGATTTTTCTAAATTTTTTGCCACTTAAGGGTCTATTTTTTCCATGATGATCCTACACATACCCAACAAAAACAATATTGATTTATCTTTGAGATCATTCCTCTCAAATTCATTTCACTCTAAGGAATCCTTTTTTCATTCTTTATGCTCTAAGGTTGGGACAACAGCTTGGTCAAAAGATGATTCCTAACAAATTGATTCTTCATCATGCTTTGGTCCCCAAACACCTAGATCCCATGGTCCAATGAGTTGATGTTTTCTTTTTGAAAAAGTATGCTCAATGTATATCTCCTAAGTGGTTGTTTCCCAAATCTCCTGAGTCTCTCCCTTATCATTCCCAATAGTGGACTATGAATCCAAATCAACCAAGCTACAAGGTCTTTGTTCAAAATCAGCTATCTACAATGTGAAAATTCCTTTTCCAAATTGAAAATACCACTATCAATGCCATCCTCTACACATCACTCTTGTGATGAAGTAATTGCATCATTACAAACAAAAAGAAATTCATCCCGATGTGGATCCTTGTCGTACTTAGGTTCCAACACACTCGGATCCCATGTGTAGAAAGGTTGATCACTTTGTTTAGAGAATAAGTGTTCATTGTGCTCCTCATGAGTAGTTTCCTTTCTAAATAAGTCACTCTCCAACTCATTATGACTGAAATCATCATAAGCATCTCTCTCCATAGGTTTGGTTTGGTAGTCTAACCCAAATCCACCTGTGTCACCATTACCCACATGGGGTAAAGAATCATCAATATTAGATGATTTGAAGATATCATCTCTTTTGTTTTCAACATACCCATCATCTAGAGGTATCTCAACTTCATTGGATAGATCTAAGGGTGTATGCAAGGATGCTATTTCATCAATTCCTTCATGCACGATCTCATCTATAGCAGTTGCATGCATGACCAAAGAGTCATCCTGAGGCTCTTTCTCACATTCATCAAGATTAAAAGCAATCACTTCATCTAATTTTTTTGCTATGAACTTCTCTTTAGTCACATGCTCTTCATTGAACACATAAGGTTTCAACTTTTCCACCTCCTTAAAATGAAGTTCTAGTTTCTTCTTGTTAAACCTTTCTATGAGTCTCTTAGTAAACTCAGTATATGATGTAATCTGAGCATGCCCCATTATGATCATCCCATAATACCATCACTTATGTGTAACTCCATCAAGGCACTTAGTAGCATATTTTATGGATTCTTCTTCTGGAATGGGGTTTTGATTGAAGTATGTTTCCACCCTTTGAACCCATCTTGTTGCTGAAATCTCACTAGACCCATCAAAGTAAGGAAGGCTAAGTTTCCCAACTTTCCTTCAGAAGTCATTATGGTGTTCTCTATTTCCCTTGATGGGTGTATGACTCATCCTTAAATCTATATAATCTCGAAGTGATATGTCATGCTGGAAACTAGGGACTACATCAATCCAATCCTATCTAAATTGATCCTGCAACTCAATTGAGCTAAGGTCCTGATTTGGTTGTGCCTCTACTCTTGGTGGAAACATAGGCATATGAGGCCTAGCCATGGCTACTCCATTTTTCTGATTAGTTGCCCTTCATTGTCCCACATCATTATCTCACCCCCAATGATCTAATATTTGTACCAACTATGTGAGTTTTTTATTGGTCTCTTGAGCATGTTAGGTTGCTCTTTCTTGACCCCTAACCACTACATCCAAGAGTGGCATCATGCGATCTTTCTTACAAATATTTCTTTCAACTTCTTCTCTCCTTTCACCCATGTTTTTCTTTCTTGGTACCTTCTTTGCTAGTCACTAATGCTCATAGATTTGTATCATCCACTGGCTGGCAAGACGATTAGCACTCTGATACTACTAAAATATAAGACCCTGAATTTTTTTATTTTTTGATATCACTGATATGCTGATTATTTTCACCATTATGTTGTTTGTGTTTGTTTGATGGTGTCTTTTGCAAGAGTTCATGATACCATTCATTGATTCAACATGCCAAATAGATAGATAACTTATATGTAGAAAATAACATTAAAAAATAGTTTGTAATAACTTTCAGAATTAGTATTGCTTAGAAATCATGACAAAGAAATTATAATCATAAACCAAATAGATTTTCAAATTCAAAAATTTATATCAAACCTAGAAAATGATGCCCTAATCAACTGATGACACATTAAAAAAAAGCATATATTAGCACCAATGAATAGCCTTACAATATCTAGAAACTCACCTCAAATCAAATGCCTTCCCAACACCATTGTGTGCAGAATTTTTGTTTATTAACAATCAGGTTAAAACTCCAAAAAAATACCCAAACTGGGTGCCTAGTTGAAGAGGGTGATCTACCTTGTAAAATCAAAGTTTTTCCAATAAATTCAAGTGACAACTCTATCTTGGGCGCCTTGAAGAGAGTTATTCTTTGGACCAATACCTAGTTTGAGAAACCCAACTACAAATGAGATATCAATCCAAAACCAAGTTTAGACCTTGTTAAAATGTGCTTAGAAAATACAAGAAATCATCACCAAATTCAATCCAAACCACACCAGAAATGAAGCATCACTGCAACCAACCAAAAACCAACTAACCCACATCAAAAATATTCAAAAATCTTCATACTCATGATTGAAATTGAAAATTTGAAGTTCAAAATGTGATCCCTAGATGGAATCATTCCTTCACCTTCTAGGGAAGGTCTTGCACTATCAAAACTAGTCCAATATGTCAAGGGTTTTCATGCTCAAAACTCATGTTCAGACCTTTTAGAGTAAATCCAACAACATCTCCTTATGCAACCAAAATCAACATAAGCAAATGAAAGCCAAAAAGTCACTTTATAGAAGGTGAGAAGGAAATTATGGAAACTTTAGGTTTTGAATCATTTTCCCTCCAAAAATCTTTTAATATTTTTTCTTTATACTTTAAAATATTATCAAATAATCCTCAAAGGGGCATCTTGCTCATAAGGAAACTATTTTGCACTTTTGTAGCCTTCTAAAATGACTTAAAGTTATAGGCACCAAGATACTTTTTTTTATGACCACTTACTCCCTCACTGAAGTTATAAAGTTATTTTATAAAATAACTTAAGTGACTGATTAAAAGAAAATATTAAATAATTCAACCTTAGGCTCTCCAATGTCACCTTAGAAATAATGTTGTTGAGGACATAATGGGCCTGAGATCAGTTTCCCAAAATAGACCTACTATAAATAACAATTGTTAAAAATAGTAAGTACTCACCAAACATCAACTGGTATAAAACTAAAGATCATCAAGATTCCCTATTACTAACTAAGAACAATAAGCATTGTAAGCTGGCCATTGCTATAAATAGAAAATCCCACTGAAAAACCAAAAAATCCCATAGAAAGGATCAATTGGCACAAGAAATAAAGTTCATCAGACAACTTCCACACATTTCCCAAATAGAAAACCCTACACTGCTATGCTTGTTGGACCAGTTACTAAAAATAACACTTACTAAAAATAGTAAGTGTGTCATAACCAAACTAATCCAAAAAGGACATTGAAAATGGGGACATTACAAATTACAAATGGAGGGGGTAGAATATAGATAAAACAATGAAAATACCAATGAAAATAAATGTAGAGTACAAAAATAGAACAGGTCATGTTTCATTTAGATGAGAAATATGAGTGTAGATTGGTAGATAGAAGAAAAGAACTATAGGAAAAAAAAGAAGGCGGGTCGTAGATGGGAAGTGGAGGAAGTGAGTAGAGGAATATTGAAGGGTGCAAGTATGAGGAGTTGTTGGGTATGGAGTGATCAAAACACAAAATAAAAAAAAATGCTACACATTGGTAGAGGTGAATAGAGGGTGTGTAAGGAAGTAGAGTGTGCCAAGAGTGATGACAAATAAGTATACAGAGGAACCATGATTGCAGATAAAAGGGTATGTAATAGAGAATTTGGAAATTTAATATTGTTTAAAAGACTTGTAGATATAAATATTTGTAGACAATATACTATGAAATCGATATAATTAATTGAATTGCCTCAAATTTTTAGTGTCATTTAAAATTGAATTTAAATTAAATTGATTAGCTGAAATTTTTAACAATCTGCTAAGGTTTTTGAAAATTGAACTACATCAAAACTCCTTATCTAATGAAGGATATATAAGAGTTCAAAACTTGAATCCCTCAAATGGGGAGGTGATACTTGTCATCTTCACATTTATTGCTCTTGACACACTCTCACAAGTGCTCAAACATGGGTGGGAATTTTGGGGAGATGGGGAGGTAAGGATTGTCTTTCACTCCAACCAAGAAAGTCTTCAATTTCATTAAGAGGAGAGAAATTATCTTGGACACTCCACCACCAAAATCTCCACTCATAAAAGAGTTTTAGAGTAGAAATCACTCTTCCCATTCCAAGATTTTCAAAAATCATCACATTCATTGATGATGGATTTTGAAGAGTCATATTATATGTCCTAATAGGGTCTATTTTTTGCACAAAGTCTAATAAAACTGACCTTACAACATCTCTTAAAGACCCACTCAAACACAAATCTAAAATTCAAAACTCAATTTAGGGTTCTCATACATTGATCCCACTTGTACATTTAATTACATGAATCTAAAGTTAAACACTCCCACAAAACATTATTACACATAACCCATAACATTAAACCCCATAAAACATAATTATAAAAAATCACACAAATATTAAAACCCCATAATACCTTCTAGGTCAAAAGGATCATAGTTTTAGGACATCGCAATTAAAGTATTTTATTAAGGTCTAAATGGTTTTCCATTTTTATTTGCATAATTTATCCCCACATTATCCACCACAAATATATCAAATACACAAGCATAATTACACCATAATAATTAATCACATTATTGCTAGTCAATAATCACAATTTTAATTACAAATAATTCTCCAATCTATTACCTCTTGCAATTTAGTAGAGAAAAATTTAGCTTTACCTCAAGAAGAATGAAATCATCAAAGTTTGATTACCTTTATTAAACCAAATTCTCCTTTAGATTTGATAGGGTTACCTTCATGTACAATATCCCATGATCGTCCATCCATTCTATGTAGTTGCTCAAAAGTTATCAACTATCCTAGTCCATCCTATGGCTAGCATCCACCTTAAGGGAAACAAAACATAGATTTAACCCATTTATTAAATCTAGATTAAACATCATTTATTCCTTCTAGGTTAATTCAATTGTTTGTTGAAAGATATATATCATGAATCAAAACCAACTTCATCATTACTCATTACATATAAACTCGACTTGATAATTAATATTCTAATTTTGATGTCCTATAATAATTCACCTTTCATTTCATAGGACATATTTAAGAATTACATGTGTATAATGTATCATATACATTAGGTATCAATATTCCAATGTAATTCTTGAAATGAGATGAGGAGTTATCAATCCCTAATAGATGTTATTCATAAACAATGTTCAATTTTCCTTTGTTAAGTAATTATATTCACATCATGATATTCTAGAGAGAGATTATTTTAGTAAGGTTTACCAATGCTAACAATAGTATTATCAACATGACAACACATGGTCACTTTATTCTATCTAACCATCTCTTAATTGAATGCACATAAGAAAAAAGTTACATTAAACACACACAAGGCATAGACTTATATATACATCATATTAACGTTATGGCAGTGCAAACACATTGCAATCTAGTGATACATTTAATAAGGCAGCAGAGGATGGTTGTTGTGATAATGCAAGAAGACATAGACTGATAGTTAAAATATCACACAAATGAGGGAAAGATCAACAATATATATACATGAAAAAAATCAATCATGCAGGAATTCTTGAAACATGTCAAACAATTATCAGTTAGACGAATACTAGAAATAATGGTTTTAAATACAATAAAAAATATCAATTCATTATACTGGTTTAAAAAATTCAAATTAGGAAAATCCAAAACATTTGTAGAAGATCTTGTTCAAACAAATGAATATATTATTGAAGTCGTAGCAAATAAGACAAAGCATGATATCTAGCATAACTATAGAATTGGTACAATATAGTAAATAGTTTTTATGTTATTTATTGTTTATCAAATTACTTATTTGGATTAAAATTACAAGTAATATTAATAAGTAATTACACAATTGAGGTTTATATGTAGGACCATAAGATATATTGAATACAAATACTAATTTTGTATTAATTAGCATAGCTAGTAGCTCTACATCGAAAATGATGGATAGTGCCAAATGAGAAACTCTCATGTTTAATTTGGCATAGGAAGCTAGGGCTAGACCAAGTAATAGAAATACATTAGTGTATTTTTTGTACTCCTTTTTTTTCCCTACAAAATTAATATTTAGATAGTTATCAAAAAATTGTTTTTGTAGTATATAAGTTATTGCAGTGAATATCAATGTGCAAATTGTAAACAATTGAGTGAGGGGAAATTGTATTATACCTTCTCATAGAATGTGTTGATTATTATTCAACACAACTAGCATTGATGATGATGTTGTTCTAGTTGAGTGTGAAGTGTTAATTTATAGAAAAATATTGTAGCATAAAGATAATTTTTTATTTGTCTTCACTATATTCTTCATACGTAATGTTTTGTAGGTCAGGTAGCAACAATTAGATAATGGATTTATCAAAATAACAATATGTTTGTTTTTATTAATTTTTAGAATCCCTTTAAGATACATGGAGTCAATGTAGCTAACTTTATTGCATTTAACACACTTTATAGTTCAATCTTCAAGTGCTTCATAACTATCAAATTTGTAATTACACTTTGAATAAAATACATAAAATAGGTCAAAAAAAAATATTACTGATTTTTAAAGTTATATGAATCTATAACATGTTGAAATATTATTGTCTATATAAAATATTTTCATTTAAATTATAACTTTAGAAATTCAAAAAAATGAAAATAATTACTTCAAATGTTAACTATATATATATATATATTTTAATATATCAAAGGTTATTTTGTTATTTAATTTACCATTGAATTCCAATTGACATGTGTAAAGTATCTTGTCTTTACATCTATCCATTTTAGAATATTTTTGAATAACATTGCTAATAATTCATTTGTTGTAACTAGTCTTCCATTGTCAAGAAATAGTATGCCAAATTCAAATGTATTTGCACCTATTTGTTACTGGCAAGAGTATTTTTTCTGCATAGAAAAGTTTATAAAATAGAGTGAAGTAAGGAGTTGTAAATATATTAGTACCTATATTTTGTCGAGGTGAAAATCTTCATCTTTTATATCAGGAAGATATTTGAAAACTACTTTTATATTGGCGCACCTGCAATTCCCATAACATAGTCGTATGTGATTTTGAAGAATTATTTGATTGTAGTGCTTGCTATGAAGTTATAATCTTGATAAAGACAAATTATGATATCAACATTGTTTGATTGATTTAGAATAATGATACAATGACAGTCACCATGGTCATAGTCGATTATTGAAGCAATTTGAAAGCCTTATATGGAAATAATTGATATCATTTTAGCTTTTAAATATGTTAAGTCAGCATAAAACATTTCACATATTCTGTTTGATTTTATCAAGTTTAATTTTATATATGACAATAATGTCTTTTGAATATGTTTCCAGATTTGTATGTGTTTAGACCTTCAATTGATATTGAGTTTAGAATTTTAGTTTTGATTTAAAATAATTATAATAAAATTGTTAGTGTAGATTTGGACAGAGACGAGCTTGCTTAGGTGCTATTTCTTTTATACTTACAGTTGCATTGAGTTATGCATGCTACTAATTTTAGATCTGTGGAGTTACATTCCTATTCTTAGGCTAGTTCACCATGAATATAGATGGCGGTTGCTCTCACTTCTATAAATAGCGGTTGCTCTCACTTGTACTATAAATATGTTAATATATTATTAGTTTAAATCATGAGATATTTGACCATTTCCTTCATGTGCATTATTCTTGTGTTTCATCATTTTTTTTTTTTCTGTTAAACTTGCAGAGCATGTGATAGCTAGTCTCTCATAGCCCAACCAATATCTACATTCTATCCACAAGATTCTGGTAATTCTAACATGATATCAGAGTTAGAATCTAATTAGTTTGGTGGTCTGGTAAATTTTCCCTGGGTTAACTTGAAAACATTGTTTGCGTTCAAGATATATTTTCTGCGTTTGTGTAGTCTCACATGTTGGTGCAGATGGCACGATTTGATTAGGAAAGAAGGTCGACTTTGTCTGGAGAAGGCATAGTGAAAACCAGATTGGAAGGCGTTTTGTAGATTTGAAGAGTTTTGCATCTTTGGTTTGGTCGAATTAAAGGCCGTTTGGTTTTGGACGAAAGATGTCTGAGGCAGATCAACTATATCTGTGAATCTGGGAACAATATTTGCATAAAGCTAAGCACACTATAGGCGTTGTTTTCCTGTTGCAGGCTGATGTCTCACTGTAGGCCACAAGCCTTGGTATTTACAAGCTGATCCACTCATTCGCTGAAGCCAATTCCATTCCATTCGTTGTGGAGGTCAATTCTTTTCAAAGGCTAGCGATTGGTTTTGAATCTGCAAGGCGCTGGTTGCAGAAGTAGGCATATGTCTGTTCTTGGAGATGGAAGCAGATAAAACATGTCGTAACTTTCTTTTGGCTTGTAACTTGTTTTCTCTGTTATAAGATTTTTATAAAATTTAAAAGTCTAAATCAGGAAACATTTGTCTAAGCACTAAAATTATAAAATCTTAAAAATCGGGGGGATTATTCATGCACTAAAATTATAAAGTGTCAATTTTGGGGGGAATGTATTTGTGTCATGTTTTTTTCACTTCCACGTTTCTTCTGCACTTATGGTGGATTGTTGACTACAGTGTTTCCAATCACATGTCTCCTTACCATAAAGTCTTCATGTCATTCTATCTATTTGATACCTCCAAAATCTTGATAGAAAACTCTTATACTCCTGGTTATGGGCAAGGAACTATTGAGATAGGTAATGGATTTATCCATAATGTCTTGTTTGTTCTTGACATGAACAAAAATCTTCTTTTCATATATCAACTCACTATTCAAGGAAGATAGTTGAGTTCACGTCCACTTCAATGATTATTCAAAATTCACAAAGAAGAGAGGTTCTTGCGGTTGGGAAGATTGATCACTTTTCTTATGTCTTTACCTTCTCTTGTTTTACACTAAATTATTTATTCTCCTTTATCTAGTTTTGATAGTTCATCTACTCCAATTGTTGCTCCTTCGCAGTTCTGTGTCGCTTCTTTGAAAGCTTCTAGTAATTATGTGCAATTGTGACATCAAGATTCACTTCATTGGGATTGATTTCTATCAAAGAACTCTTTTCAGGTCTAGTTGGCACTTCTTTAGTACTTGTTGCTACTTACTCTTCTGACAATTCTTTTTTTCTTGTACCTTCTGCTACATGAGATTCCAGAGATGCTTCACAAGAGCATCCATAGATTCTGTCTAGTAGGATATCACCTAGATCATTTGATCAACATTCAAAGTGTTCATCCTTTTCGAGGGGGACCTTATAGTACTCTTCTTTTCTCTCTTTTAGAGGGATTTTCACCACTACGTTTTCTCCCTTCCTCAACTATTGAGTTTTTATTTGTACTTGGATACCTCACCAAGCTTAGTTTTTGGATCCAATTTCTTTGTATCCAACTAAGATATGCTTAATGGAGATGTTAGTGTAGAATATTGCTTCCAGATAATATTCTAGAGAGATAAGATTGCTTAGGTATGTTTCCTTTTATACTTATAGTTGCATTGAGTTTTGCATGCCACTAGTCTTAGATCAATAGATTTACATGCCTATTCTTAGGCTACTTCACCACAATTCTAGATGGAAGTTTCTCTCAATTACACTATAAATATGTTCATCTATTGTTAGTTTAAATCATGGAATATTTGACCATTGCATTCATGTGCATTATTCTAGTGTTGCACCATTCCTTGTTTGTTAAAATTGTAGAACGTGTGATAACTAATCTCTTGTAGCGTAACCAATATCTACATTCTATCCAAAAGATTCTAGTCGTTTTCACAAAATATATTTGATTGCTAGAAAATTGAGTTAGTATATTGTAGATGTAGATAAAGAATATTAATCACCTTCTCAATGTTTTTTTGTTGTTAGGATTATATTTTTTTTGTTCTTTTGGTACATTTCATTATTACTTGTAAAAAAATTCTAAAACTTTCAATATGCAATATGAGATTCATATTATATTTTTGTGTGGGATAATATTTAAAATTATGTAAGAGGGTAGAATTAAAACTTTATTTCATTATAAATGAAAAATGAAAAGTTAATATTGATTTGTTGGAACATAAAAATGAGAACTATTGAATGTGAATTGAAATGCATTAGCACTAGAAGAAACGAAAACTAATATGAGGTTATATGACATTGATAGATTACACAAGTAAGATCATAAATACAACATTAGCATTTTTTATGTGTTTGTAGTCTAGTTATGTCTATTGACTAGAGGTATTTTTTTTTAATTTTGTTTGAAATAATTTGTATTTTGGTTATATAGCTATATATTTTAAATATGGACTTGGCAATTCAAAAGAACCCAACAACAAGACTCATTGATTGTTTGAAAATATATGGGTTAGTGCACTTTAATTTTTTTACTGTGGAATTGTATGATGGCTAAAATACTAAATAAGAAGCATGGTTGAATAAAAAAAATTAGCATATTACAAATTTTTAGGTATTAGTTTTTTTTTTGGTCATAAATGAAGAAGACAACTTTATAACAAGTAACGCATGCATTGAGTTCCTGCCGGTGAGTGTAGAGCATGTTGGTTGAAAGAAAAAAGTGGATGATTAGGGCTAGAAATAGGTCTATGATTATGTTTTGGGTGATAGTTATTCTTAGGGTTATAATTAGACTTAATATTACAATTATAGTTTAAATTATATCTATGATTAGGGTTATCTAAACTAGGTTATAAAACTTGAAAGCAAATGGGCTTAGCATGCTTGTGTAGTGTTTCAAAAGGTGAAGCACTTGGAAACTGAGGACATTATGGAAGGGAAAAACATAAAATATGACCTCAACATTTAAAATAGACAAATTTAATGTAGATTGTTTGAAAAACAATATGTTATGCCCACGATTAGACAATTCATGAAGGTATACATGTAGGCATGTCACAAGATCCAACCACATTACAAAAATCTAAGGCATATGACACATTTCATTAGTTAATATTGTGATAGATGCCAAAAATTTCAAATGAAAATAAGTTCCATAAAGTGTCTTACCTTGTCAAGGCAGCTCAAATAGGGGATGGAAGGAGGCAAGCATAATGGTAAAAGTAAACCCAATTTTCCAGTTTAAAAACCCCACGACATACAAGTGACCAAAAACATGAGATGAGGCATGTGATAATAAAATATTGAATAATATTTCTGATGTAGATAGTACTTACAACCCATTTGCATACCTACATTTTCCAAAGATTCAAAACCATAAAAATATGTTCATAGACGCTGAAGCAATCAAACATAATGTTGTTTTCTACCAATCAAATAATTTTATTTCTACTATTTTATAGTCATTCGGTCCTTGGTATAAATCTGGCCACTCATAAAACAACATTGGTGACTAACTTAACAGTATAACTCAAATTTGAACTTCAAGTTAAATGTAGGGTAAATTTACTAGTTAACATTGACCAAATAATTATTATTCTAAATAAAACTTATGAGAATTTTCTCAATCCCTCTAAACATTGATTTCCTCATTTTGTTTAAATATGAATTAGAAAGGCCCAAATTATCTGAAAATATTTCACAGACCTAGTGTAGGATTCAAATCCTAAAAACCTTTTGAAATATATGAGATGTCAGAAAAGAGTGATTAAATCCAATATTGCCACACCTTCTTGGAAATGAACAACAACGAAAGTATAACATGAATGTGATCTATCATTTAAAAAAATTGATATTCTTAAGCTAATTTTATTATTTTGCATGGGTTCAAAATACAAAAAAATGCCCATTCCCATGTTAGTGGACAGTGATAACAATTCAGTCTGACAACAATGAAATTTCAAGGATCACCAGATGGCAGATGACGTGGAAATACTGAAGGTCCTCTGAAGCCCTAACTTTATGGTTTAAGCCTGCGCTTATTTGAGAGACCGGAACTTGATAAATGAGGGATGACTAGTTGATGAGCCCAAGGAAATTGAAGATGACAAAGATAGGTGATGAGAGATTCCTAAAAATTCAAACACGAAGCATAAGGAGGCACCAAGTTGAGGTGAATGCAAAAGCTCTTTTAAAAAAAATCCTTAATATAGAAGCATCAATTGCAATTTTTCACACCTAATTTTTTGAATAGATCATAACACTTGGCAAGAATTGTACAAGAATATACAAGGCAAGAAATTGGAAAGATACAGAGGATGGCATGCATGAATCAAAATGCATGTCACAATGCAATTCAAATTCAAGTTTGCGATGACTACTAATTTCATTGATGACAGAGAGTGCAATATCGCACCACCTAAAGTGGGTGAGGTGGTATATGGATTTCAAGTGCGACAGAGATGCAATTTTCTTTTTAAGGGAGAGAAAGTAGTATGTTGTTGTTTATATATTTAATCTAATTGAAAGCACAAAACACAAATGAAACATTAATCTAAAGAAAACTAAATAAATTCAAATAAGCAAGATTTCTTCAGAGCCGTTTCATTTTCCTCTATCTCCAGGAGTTTGAAGTTGCTGCTCTCAGATTTGATGTTAGCTCCTCCAAATGGCTGTTGTAGAATGAGAATGCAAATGAAAACTATTCTATATGCTGGTGAAGATGGGATTGTTGATATGGATATGGACAGGGGCTGTGATTATGCATAGGGGCTGTGAATGAAATGTATCATGATTCTATTGCTATTGCTATGATTCTATGCTATATTATGCTATGAAATTACTCTATGAATGCTACGAAATTTGGCTCTATACCTACTCTTGCTTAAAACTTCATATGATTTGATATTCCTAAATGTATTTATAGATTTTGCAAGCTTAATCCCCGTGGGTCGGAAAGAATCTACTACTACCGTGAGATTGTCCGGTGGAGCTTGAAATGGTGAGAGATGGAGAGGTTGAGAAGAAAAATGGGGAGGTTGAGAGGTTGAGAGAAGGATGGATTCCTGCCTTCAAATCCCATGGGAACAGCCCCACGTAAACAGAGAAATTTAATTTCTCTCTGCTTCAAACTGGCTTGTTCTGGAGTTGAAGATAACCTTAAATTAAATAAAATAATCATTTTAATCTATTGCATTTGATTTTTGATTTTGAAAACTATGTAGAAGAATTAATTAAATATTTTGTAATATTTAATTATGATGCCACTTTAGAAGATTTTGAAATATTTAAAGATTTAATTAAATATTTTGGAAATATTTAATTGCGAATAGATTTTTGAACTAATTAGAGGAATTTTGAAATGATTTAAGAATGAATATTTAAATTAGATTAGAAGAAAATACTCAACATTTTGAATATTTAATTGTAAATGATATTTAGAAGAAGAATAATATTTTAATCTTCTATTTGAATAAGATATTCAAACTAAGATTTTGATAATTAATATACATAAATCGTGAATGTTTATTTAATTAATTAAGAAATGAATACGAAAAGATGATTAAATAAACTTATTTATTTAATTGAAATGAAAGAATGAAGAAATACAAATAAATTATTTAAATTTATTTATATGCAGATAGAATTTGAAGATTTTAATTAAATATTAAAAATATTTAATTAATTACCAGACAATGTGATGTGACCATTTTAAGGTGTATACATTTTGCCCCTCTTTGAAGTGATGTGTTTTACGCATTGCTTCAAAGAATTTTGAAATTTGCCCCAGATGTTGACTGTCGAAATAATGATATGTATATGCCCCCGCGAACGATGAATCGATAAAATTTTGAGTTTTCGTGATTTTTTTTATTTTTTTACGATTTTTAAATTTTTTCGATTTTTATGATTTTGAAGATGTCGATTCATCGTTCGAAACTAATGATTTGAAGAAATTGACCTGAAAAGATATGAAATGAAAATTTGATGAAGAAATTGCCCCTGCTATGTGAAAATATGATAAAAATGCCCCAATTTTACCATTATATAGGTTAAAAATGTCATTTTCCATGTCATTTTCAATTTTAACCTAGTAAAATTTGCAAATATTGAGCTCTGAGTTGATAATCATGGCACTTCCAGTTCACCTGCACCGTTTCGAGCATATCCGACGTCATCAGCGGCCAGCGCACTACGGACCTCCGGTATGTGTCTCGTAAATCCCTGTCTCTCGAAAATTTTGTTTTGCGCACGTTTTTAATGTTTTAATATACAAAATCGAGTTTTAGCACTCTTAATATTTTTCGTAGCGTATACAATAATTTTCGTAGCACATTTGATATTGTAGCGCCCTTAAGGTGTATCGTAGCGCATTTGACATTTTTCATAGCGCATATAATATCATAGCGCATATGATATGTTTTGTAGCGCAATTGATTTCTTAGCGCACTTGAGACTTATTGCAGCGCTTTTGATATGTTTTGCAGTGCAAAATATTTCATAGCGCATATGATAAATATTGTAGCGCTATTGATTGATTCTGGAGCACAAAAAGTTCTTTAGCGCTGATAAGGAATTTTGTAGCGCCCACAATTAGTTCTGTAGCGCTTTTGATTTTATGTTGTTCCAAGTGATAAATTTGTTTCCCAAGTTGTTGGAGAACAAATAGTAGTTGATAAATTTGTTTTTAAAGTTGTTAAAAACAAATAGGACGGATAAGTTTTTTCCTAAAGTTGTTAGAAAGAAACTTGATGTTGATTATTTGCATTCCATGATGAAAAACAAATAGTTTTATTGATTCGTTTGATTCTAAGGTTGTTAAAAACAAACATGATTTTGATATTATTCGCATTTCATAATGATAATGAAAAACAAATAGTTTGATATTCAATTTTGGATTGATATGTTAGGATGATTTGATATTGATGTTGTTTTGATGATGTATGTGAACAGGAGAGACTAGGTGTCCTGCAGTTACGAGAGACTTTCCCGAGCACATGGTCATTGATTCCGCATTTATTACAGTCTGATAGAGATGTTATTGATGCTTGTGGCTTGACTTCATTACTTGATATGCCTGAGGTTCGCCTCAACAGGGCTCTATTGACAGCACTTGCAGAGCGGTGGCATAGCGACACCAACACCTTTCATTTACCGACCGGCGAGATTACAGTGACCCCCGAGGACGTATATCGCATCCTACGGATCCCAGTGATGGGAGAGATAGTTGTTTTTGACAGACGAGAGGTTGGAGGTACTCTTTCTTTGAGACGGATATTCAGAGATGATCAGATTTCCGGATACTTCATCCCATGGGGTGAGATCACAGATACCTATCCACCGCTACCAGCTGTACTTACAGGATTCATTGGAGGTGTGTTGTGCCCCGACCATAGGTCGAAGGGGTTTGCGATCGGATGGGGTCATGTTTTGGAGAGTATGGTGATGTAGGGGACACGGTATGCATGGGGTACATGTATGCTAGCCCACCTATATGACGAGCTACATCATATCGTATATGGTAGAGGTCGGAGTTTTGCTATTGGATGCTCATTACTATAGATATGGGCATGGGAGCATTTTGCAGTTTTACGTCCATTGACCCGAGGACATCGACCAGCTGGTCGAGCATACAGATGGAGATATGCACATATTATTGCTCAGCCTAGACTGGGAAAACTAGTGTATTGGCAGCAGCTTTTAGATAGTTTGGACACAGTATGCTGGAGGCCATATTTGGATTGTGAGCCATGGCCAGAGGATGCGAGGGAGATGCCTTTTGTATGCACTTCCAGATTTTTGATTGGACGGACTACATGGATCTTGGAGAGATTTCTTGCTGGACGTGTATTGCGACAGTTTGGTCGGATTCAGGGTATGCCCGTTGGTTCAGCTATTTATGCGTGGCGACAGCCAGAGCTTGCAGTGTGGGGCCCACTGATCTCTTATGATGCAGCGGTGGCAGAGTTCACCAGTTTAGGAGCACAAATGTGGGATTACCGGGTGGATGTTCTTGATGCAGGGGCGACACCAGAGTATGTACAGTATGTCCTAGAGCATCCACCACCACGTATGTTTGATCCTGATGAGGCCATTGCTCCTATTATTGCATAGAGACGTCGACAGAGGGACTCGGATTCAGGAGATGATGATTCAGAGGACAGTGATGATGAGGAGAGTAGTGGAGATGATGACTCAGATGGAGATGATGGTGGTGATGATAGGGGTGGAGATAGAGGTGGCAGGAGAGGTGGTAGGAGAGGTGGTAGAGGAGGTGGTAGGAGAGGTGGACCACGGATGAGGCACACTGACCCATCCCCTTCCGTAGATCCGACAGTAGTAGGTCAGATATCATCTCTATAGAGTACCATATAGAGCTTGCAGGCTCAGCTATCACAGGCATAGGCCTTGATTTCACAGTTGCAGGGTCAGGTGACTTCGATCACTGCTGAGAGAGACGCAGCTAGACAGCGAGGTGAGCAGGCCATTGCCTTAGCAGATAGCCTACAGAGAGTATCAGGTAGCACTTTGCTAGGTGATATGATGAGAGAGGTTACCAGAGCCACACGAGAGGCAGAGTTCTATCAGACTAGATATCATGATTCAGTTCCACCTGAGCAGAGAGAGAGCTACACTCAGTCACGATCTACTCATGGTCGCTCTCGTACTACTAGCAGGGGTGTGACATAGCCATTACCTCCTAGAGGGCCACCAGGGACAGGCGGAGCAGGTCCATCAGGAGCAGGTGGTACAGGTCCATCAGGGGCAGGTGGTACAGGTCCTAGGCCAGCTCCATCACAGGATAGCTCTACCTAGTGCATTGCATATGATCTCTTTCATGATATTCTTTTGAGACATTTTGTATACACCGTGAGATGATCATATTTTTGATGATATTGTATCTCTTGTAGTTTGACATCCTTGTACATTTTGACATTCATTTTTGAGACATATGAAATGTAGTGATGTTTTTACACGATATATGATGTGTATCCATATGATGTGTACTATATGATGGTTATATACATGATTGTATGAGATGAAATTTATTTGATGAATGAATGTATGATGTTTATGATGTATGTATGTTTTTTATGATTTTCTAATGCAAAAATGTATGAAATGATGTTTTTATGAATGTCAAGATATACTCAGTCATGTATTTGAAAAGATATAAACCATTGATTCTTTGCCAGCTTTTTATAAATGTAAAATGTAGATTCTAACATGAATGCAATCTATACTAACCATGCAGGACATTCATACAATATTGCCATTTGGAGAGCTTATACATGCTTTTTGTATCATCATAGAGCTTTGAAATGTTGAAAGTTAATACAAGCATCAAAGGGTATGTTAGCACCAGTGATGACCTGAGTATTGCTTTCATGATTTTTAATATAGCAAGTTAATACAAGCATCTAGGTATAATTGAACCGAGATGACCTGAGTATTGCTTGCATAAACAGACAAGAGTTAATCCTTTTCCCATGCGAATTCCGAAATGTCATCCATGATACATAGTAGAGCATGTCTCATGACCAATTTGCATAGTACTAATGATTTCCTCGCAAACAGAAGACAAAGAAAAATCATACTCCTTCCTAGCTTTTCTAGTTCAGTACATCATCGAATTGCTCCAGAGATATGATAGAAAATCAAACAACCATTCCATTCTTGCTTAAAGTATTTCAAACATTTATTCAGATTAAGATCATCCAAATTTTAGTTATCATTTTTGATATTCTCACTTCGATAGTTGTTTGAATCATGTTGTTTCGATTTTGATTGGTATGAATATGTTTGTAATTGATTTGATATGACAATGTTTGTTTTGTTTTGTCAAACTGTTATTTGTTTGTTTTTGGAATATCCTGAAAGCTCGTTGCCCCTCTCTTGTATGTTTCTGCGTTTTGCCCCCAGTGTAAACACAACCGAAAGATAAAAGATGTGAACAAATTCATCAAGCCATGATGAAACCTAAAGATTCCAACCACATGATATGGATAATTAAAGATATATACAGATAAAAGATATGGAAATGGATGGATGATGTCGTAAGTGAATGTAAGACATAAACTAATAGATGGAGGAACCTATTTTTATCACAAGTAGCGCTTGTTTGCCAAGTTTTCACTACTTGTTTTTATTGCACTTTTTCAAGATTTTTCTAATTTTTATTTTTTTTAGGACTTTTTATGATTTTTTTTTTATTTTTTTCAGGATTTTTTATGATTTTTTTTATTTTTTCAGGAATTTTTATGATTTTTTTGATTTTTTCAGGACTTTTTATACATAGAACTTCTTGAGATGAATACTATTGATTGGCTCTTCAAACAGGTCCCCCTCTGATGTGGATAACTGATATGCTCCAGAACCATATGCTGCTACAATAACAAATGGACCAAGCCAATTAGGTTCAAATTTGCCTTTCTTTTCTCTATCTTGCTGATTACATGGATTTTCTCTTAAAACTAAGTCACCCACTTGAAATGCCCGTGGTTTAACTCTATGATTATAACTACGAGACATGACTTGTTGATAACCTTTCAAGTGATCAGCTGCATATTGGCGTCTTTCATCTAACAGTTCGAGCTCTTGAAGGCGAGAAACTCGGTAGTCTTCATCAGTTATCAATCCCTTGAGTGAAACCCTAAGTGAAGGTATTTCAACTTCTAATGGTAAAATCGCTTCTGCTCCATAGACTAAAGCATATGGTGTAGCTCCTGTTGGTGTGCGAACACTGGTTCTATATGCCCACAAAGCTGGGTTGAGTTGAACATGCCAATCACGTCCAGCATTATTTACTGTCTTCTTCAATATCTTCAAGATGGTTTTGTTAGAAGCTTCTGCTTGACCATTACCCTGTGGATAATAAGGTGTAGAGAACCTGTGTTGGATGTGAAATCTTTCACAAAGTTCATCAACATCTTGATTTTTAAAAGGTCTTCCATTATTCGTAACAATAGAATTAGGAATTCCATATCTACAAATAATGTAATTCAGGATAAATGAAGATATCTGTTTACCAGTCACTGTTGTTAGAGGAACAACTTCAATCCATTTTGTAAAATACTCAGTAGCTGTAATGATAAATTTATGACCATTTGACGATGAAGGATGTATTTTACCAACAAGATCTAATCCCCACTGAGAAAAAGGCCATGTTGAAATGAAAGGTTGCAGTTCTTGTGCAGGTGCATGAATAAGATTCCCATGGATCTGGCATTTAGAACACTTCTTAACAAAAGTAAAAGAATCTTGCTCCATGGTAGGCCAATAGTATCCCATTCTGACAAGTTTCTTCACTAAGGTCAAACCACTCGAATGAGTTCCACAAATACCACCGTGAACCTCTTGTAAGGCTTTTTCAGATTTGTCGCGTTCAAGACATCTAAGGAGTGTACCATCAAGACCACGTCTATAAAGGATATTGGCAATTAAGGTATAATGGGATGATTGGCGAATGAAATTCCGTTTTTGGTTTCGGGATAAATCTGAAGGCAAGATGTTATCTTTCAAATAGGTATAAGTCTTGCCATATAAGAGTGAATCTGAACCGGTCAAATGACATATAACTTGGGTTTCAGGATTATCATATGCAGGAGAAAACAATTGTTCCACCAAGAATTCATACTTGTTTTGATCTTCAGATATTTGTAATAAAGAAGCAATGGTAGCCATTGCATCTGTAACTTTATTATCAATCCTTGATATTTGTGAAAACTTAATTGACACAAAATATTTCTTATAATCATCCACCATGTTTTTGTATGGTAGCAACTTATCATCTTTAGTTTGATAATCATCATTAATTTGATTAATGATAAGTTGTGAATCACCATAGACTTCCAGCTCTGTAATCTGCCATTCCAAAGCTATCTTCAATCCTATGAGTAATGCCTCATATTCAGCTATGTTATTTGTGCAAGGAAACATCAACCGATATGATCGTGAAATGGTATGTCCTTCAGGTGTAATAAAAAGAATCCCTGCCCCCGAGCCATATTGTGTATAAGATCCATCAAAGTACAATGCCCACGGTCTCTGAATTGTTGCTGTAAAGACATCTGCATCAGGAAACTCAATATGCATTGGATTGTCTTCTTGTAAAGGAGCTTCAGCTAACTGATCTGCAATGACCTGTCCTTTAATCGCTTTTCGATCTACATAGTGAATATCAAACTCACTTAAGATCATTACCCATTTTGCAAGTCTTC